>PVKM010029902.1:0-17554 GCA_004027735.1 Carollia perspicillata | reverse complement strand
TTTCCCTAGTGTGGACAGGAGGCATGACCAGGTGGGGACATAGACAGACAAAGAAAAAGTACCCGGGGAAAGGTCCGCAGGCTCCTTGGGTAGCTGTGCAAGGCAAAGGGACAGATTCCAGCATAGGACAGGGAGAACTGGAAAAATGGCCAGGGTGCTGGGTGGTCAGATCTCCCCAGCAGACAAACGTTGGTGCTGAAAGTGTGTGTGTGTGTGTGTGTGTGTGTGTGTGTGTGTGTTCTGCTGTTAGGAGTGGGGGTGGGGAGGGGTGGAAGGGGCTGACCAGGGAGGGCTGAGCATTCGAGAGGAAGGGAGCCCTGGCATAGGAGTCAGGAGCCTGCTTTACTGTGAGGCCCAGGTGTCCCATCACAGTTCACTCAGCTGCACGATGGAGACCCTGCTGCCCCACTCAGTGGGCTTCCCTGGGAACCACACGGGCTGGTGTCATGGCAGAGCAGGGCCTGTCTGAAGACGAAGAGCCTGCCTCGGGAGGTGGGGGATGCTGTCACTGAGGTGATCGGGGAAGGGTACCGTGGAGGGCTGGACCTCATGCTCTGGGGCATCCAGAAGACCAGTGACTCTCTGAGAATTCAGGCAGAATTTGGGCTGATCCCAGTCTACCTGGTCCTCACTCATGTAGCAGACATTTGTCCTAAATACTAGGCTTCTGTCTCTTTCCTATTGTTGAAGCCACTCCAGTGCCAGCCTGTCTCCTCTCCTCCCTCCCCACCCAGGCCTGAGTCCCACCCTTTGCAGGCAGCGCCTCCCTGAAGGCCCTGGGGAGGTGGGTAGGAGATGGGAGCCACGGTATCAACAGGCCTTAGCTTTTGGGGTCTGGATCGCTGCTCCAGAGCAAGCATGGTTGCAAGATGCTGCTCTTTCCTGGTCCCTGGTCTGTTGGTCAGGGCATTCCTGGTAGTTGCTGGGTCTCTGAGGATGTTCCTGCCAATGGCTGGAGTGTAGACCCTGCCCTGGGCCAACAGGTGCAGTGAGGAGCCCTGTGCACAGGAAGGGGGCGCACTCAAAAACAATGTGTGTGTGTGTGTGTGTGTGTGTGTGTGTGGGTGAGGGTGAGCGTTACCATCCTTTCCTTGCAAGGAGGAAGCTGGCTACCCAGAGATGAGACGCATCAGTTAGGATTCCATCTCTTTTTGCCTCATGGGGCCCCACCTGTTCTGGTCAGCGGTCCTTAGGGCAGAACCAGATCTGGTCTCCCCTGTCCAACCTGCCTACACCTCATCCCCCATTTCTGTCCCCCTCCTCTCATGGTCAACTGAGTGACCAGAACAAAAGGAATCAAGCCACAGTCCTTCCCAGCTCACACCCCTTCAACACCCACACCCCATACACACACACAGCCCCTTATTCACCAGTTCATTCAGAGATTTTTATGAAGGGTCTGTTACGTGTCAGGCACTCGTGCATGGGGTCAGCTTACAGGCTGGCAGAGGAGAGGCAGTGAGCAGACAGCCACACAAATGAATATCTGGTCACCACCTGTGGCCAGTGCCATGGAGAAGGGAACATGGTTCGGTGCGGGTTTAAACAGAGGACCCTGGCTGGCCAGGCAGAGGAGCAGGAGTTTGCAAAGGACCCTGAGCAGGAGCACAGGAAGGGGGCACCAGAGGGTGGGATGCTGCAGAGAGCAAGAAAAGAGGGGTGGTCAAAGGTGTCACATGCTGCTGAAAAACAGAGTAAAGTCAGGGAAAATTGTTCTCCACCAGGGAAAGCACAAACTCCTTAGCGTGGCCACTGAGGCTCCTCACGGTCTGCTTCAAATGCCAAATGATCCCACAAGCCTCAGCTCAAAAGCCACTTTCTCCATGAAGCCTTGCCTGCCCACTATTCCTCAGGTAGGGAATGTCGCTTAAATCCTTGGTTGTCCCATAGCATTTTGTATGAATCTCTGTTTGAGCACATGGCAGGCACAATACCCTGGGCCTGCCTAATACCCTTCTTCTTCCCTACTGAAAGAACTCTTGATTCCTTCCTTCCTTCCTCCCTTCCTCCCTTCCTCCCTTCCTTCCTTCCTTCCTTTTGCCTCTGCAATCTTCCTGGCCCCAGCAGTGTATCAACCTTGGTCTAATCCAATCATGATAATCCTATGGTCAACTTTTCCAGCCTCCCTTGCAGTTAGAGGTGGCCATGTGACTCAGTTCCAACCAATACAACATGAATGTAAATCTGCAGTAGGCAGGGTTGGAAACCCTTTGCCTTCCACTCTTTATTCAGTCTTGAACACAGATATGATGTCTGGAGCTCTGGCAGTCACCTTGAGACCATGAGGGAAAAGCTAGGAAAATTACAGAAACATTGGCTCTGACACTATTGACCTGCTGAGCCAAAGCCAGCAGCAGACACATATTGGACTTCTTGTTTTGTGTGAGAAATAAAACCTTTATTTAAGGCTTTTAAGGCTTTGTTGGTTGGGTTTTCTATTGCTGGTAGCTGAGTGACTTCTTGCTACCCAGCACTTTAAAAATCTTACACATTTGGGTGGGGGGTCTGATAGACAGCAATGTGAACAAAATTAACTCCATCTCTGTGCCCCTGGTACCTTTCACGCAGTGACCTTTGACCGGCCTCCTTGTCCTTAGCCAGCATATTGGGGCCTTCTCATCGGTGAGTGTCCGTGTTCCATAAACAAGTAGCCATAAATATTTTTGTTAGTCATTGCCAGGATGGCATGACAACCCAGATAAATATCAAATTGGTGATAGTATTGATTATAAACACTCATCCATCACAAGACCCCCGGAAGGTGTGGCTCCTGGCTCGTACTGCATCCTTTGTCTTGTCAATCACGAGTACCTGAACTGTGCTTCGGAAAAGTCCTGTAACGGGTCTGTCAGTGGGGCATCCTCTCGGCAGAACTGCTGGGCTGTCTGTCTGCTCTCACCCAGTCATCCTGCGTGTAAATTACCCTGTCATAAATTCTGGCATGGTTATGGAGCTGCCTGCATCATTTCTCAGTCTGAAGACACCTTCCTTTTACGGTGGCTTTGCCCACAGTCAGACATTCGGCTGCCACAGTCTCCTGCTCTAAGGTTTACACAGCCACCAGCCCTCCCTTACACCCCAGGGACCTGGCCTGTACCTCACCCTCCTCCTTGACTCCCACTCTCTCCCTCGGCCTCTGAGGCCCAGGGTGGGGCCTCTACATGGTCTCTTCTACCCGCCCCTAGGCCTCCCCTGCCCTACCTGGGCGGGATCTGCATCGCGTCTCTCCTGAACCCAATATGCACATGCTGTTCACCACTCCCCAGTGGGCCTGCCTGAACTCCACCAGATGTTCTCTACGCAAACTGCACATCTTCATCAGCTCTGACAGCTCTGCCTTTTTGTCTGTCTGTAACACTCCCAGGCATCTGCAAATGCCAACCTCTGAACCCTTCTCAGTCTGCTCAGGACAGTTAGTCTGTCCCTCCTCAGACACCTTCAGGCTCTGTGCATAAGCTTGTAGTCGTCTAATTACCTGCCAGTCCCTCCCTTCAGAACTCTACGTTTTCCAGTGAGAGCCAAGTGGTGAAACATTCATGAAACAAGGTAGGAAAAGGGGAGAGCTCTTAGGCATGTTTGGATCAGGCAAAGTGAGATGTTTAGGAAATAAGATTGCTAAGGTAGCCCTGGCTGGTGTAGCTCAGTGGATTGAGCATGGGCCTGTGAAACAAAGGGTCGCTGGTTCAATTCCCAGTCAGGGCACATGTCTGGGTTGCAGGTCAGGTCCCCAGTAGGGGACACATGAGATGCAACCACACATTGACATTTCTCTCCCACTCTTTCTCCTTCCCTTCCCCTCTCTCTAAAAACAAATAAATAAAATATTTAAAAAAAAAAGATTGCTAAGGTATATTTGCTCTGGTTTCCAGATGCCACACCATCCTAGTCACCTTTCCATTCATTCATTCATTCATTCATTCATTCATTCATTCATTCAAAAAGTGATAGAGCCCTGACTGGTGTAGCTCAGTGGATTGAGCTTGGGCCTGCGAACCAAATAACCGCGGTTCAATTCCCAGTCAGGGCACATGCCTGGGTTGCAGGCCGGTTCCCAGCAGGGGATGCACGAGAGGCAACCATACATTGATGTTTCTCTCCCTCTCTCCTTCCCTTCCCCTCTAAAGATTAAAAAAAAAAAGTGATAGAGTGCCTACATATTAAATCCTACGATGATCCTATGAAATGCTATAATTATCTCTATCTTAGAGATGAAGGAACTGAGGCTCAGAGGCATGCACTTGTTCAAGGTCCCAGAGAATGGAACTGTCATATCTGTCTGTCTCCTGAGGCAGGGTTCTAAGCCCCAAAGAGAGGACTGCAGGGAGCTGGGGAGTTTATGTGTCCCGAAGGGCCTCACTCCCCTGGGCCCTGCTCTTGAATCCCCATGGGAAACCTGGGCTTGGGTGGATGGGGCTTCCGTGCTATTTTATGAGATGAGGGGTGAGGGCCTTGACCAAGGCAGAGACTGTTCTGGATCCAGCTCTAGACTTAGCCTGCTGCCCTAACCTAAGTGCCTGGCAGGAGAACTCCAGGTGGGGACATTTCTCGGATACGGATACCCTGGGCTACACCCCTAATCCCTCACACCACACCTCTCTGACCCATAAGAGGCCACCATGGGACTTAAGCCACAGGAAAGCAGGACAGCCCTCGCACAGGACTTGCTCCAGCTGGTTAGCCCTGCCACAGGCATCCACTCCCAACTTCCCAGGTGGGTGCCTCCTCAGCATGGGGACAGGGTAGGATGGACAAGTAGGGTCCAGAGGCTGAGCTCTAAGACGTGGGAATCCAGCTGCCCACCCTTCCCTGCCCATACGAGGGAAGCCTAGTTTGGGCCAAGGAGGGCAGAGCCCATGCTGCCTGTGCTGGTTTGGTCAACTGGAACTGAGACCCAGGGGCATCTGGGGCTGCACGGCTGTAGCCACGGCTCAGTGAGGAAGAGGAGTAGCTGGCAGGGGAAGGGGGAGGGGAAGGAAGGGACTGGCACGGGTCCTGGGCCTCGTGGTGTAGTAGGAAAAGGCCTGGGTAGGGATGCTGAAGCGAGGGCTTTGGTCCCAGCCATACCATTGGTTGGTTTACTGTGTGACCTTGGGCAAGTGTTTCAACTTCTCTGGACTAAGTTTTCTCATCTGCAAAATGAGGGGGTTGCATGTGATGATCTCGAAGCTTCCTCTGTGATGAGCATCTCTGCTTGAAGTTAGTGACCCGGCTAGATGCTCGTGCCCCTCACTCATCCATCTTCCCTCTCACCCGGCCTCACCTTCATCTCATCCTGCAGCCACTTCTGAGTTCCAGCCCTGAGTCCTCAGGCCAAGGACTGAGTAATTTTCTGGGGCTTTATGGGGCACAGATCTTCATAGTCGTCATCTCTCTTCCTTGGAGGTAGGCCAGGCAGGCATTTTTGTCTGAGAGAAGGGGAATGGAGTTGAGTGTCCAAGGCCACACAGTGAGGGAGGCACATGGCCAGCCCGCCAAGGGCAGCGCTGCTGCACAATTCCCATGGGCCCGGGTTTGCAGTGGGGGCCCAGCTGCAGAGCGTGGAGCTGTGCTCCCGAAGGGCCTCCCCAATGTTTCTAGCTCTGTACTTCTTGAACTACCTGCAGGATAAAAAATGGTTGTGAAAGTGTTCATAGCTTCTGGCCCCTGGCTTCCAGAGCAAGGTTCCCTGGCGTGGTGCCTGGGGATTCTTCTGCCTAATGACACTTGGAAGCCAGTGCTCTGGAGGATGTTGGGGGGGAGGCTGAGTCTCTCTGCAAGCAGGCGTGCAGAGATCGGTGGGATGCCACTTGCAGCCTGCAAGGCTCCTGGATTCTCTGGGGTGGGTGGCTACAAGCAGCCATCTGGAACTGGAGGCCCCGATGCCAGGAGTTAGGTTGTCCTCCAGAGACTTTCGAAGGGGCAGGAAGCTGACCCCAATGCCCTCTTCAAACTGAGTGTGGACAGCCACGTGCAAACTGGGCAGCCCAGGCCAGGAGGGAATTCACAGGGCTATGTCCTTCTCACATGAAACACTAATCCCTCTTGAAAACACACGTTCCCAGGCATGAGACCAGAGTTGTTTGGACTTCCTGAGCTACAGCATCATCTTTTTTTCTCTTGGCAGAGGCAATGCTGCCAAAACGATTAAAATGATCCTGTTATTGCCATGGATCTGCATGAGAGGCCTGATCAGGTTTTCTTCCTTGTGGAACATGATACCCCAGAAGCAAAGGGTTTCTTGCAAGCCCCAGAGTGTTGCCACTGGGGTGAAAAGTCTCTCTGAGCGCTAATGTGGGCAAAACTCCTCCCCCAGAAAAGCACTCCTGGCTGTTTGGGAAAGAATCTTGTGAAAAATAGTCCTGAAAAACAGAGAGAGTGATTGGTGACAAGAGGTCATCCCCTTGTCTTTTATGAGAGAGCCAGTCCCCCCACCTCACCGGCTCAGGGGGGCTCCCGCTGAGTTTTGGCTGAGGTCTGCCCCGTGCAGAATGCTAAGCGATTCCCCTCTGGCTCTTCTCCCCTCACCCTGGAGCATTCCACCAGTTCCTCTCATACCCAGATGCCAAGCATTCATCTTTAAATATCGGAAAATATAACACTATCTTCTTTCCCCTTCCTTTAGCTTGTTTAATACTTAAACCAACTTCAGAAATTGGGCTGGTTCGCCCCCATTTTACAGATGAGACACTGAGGCCCCGAGAAGGGGCTGATGTGCCCTGGGCCTCAGGCTCGAGTTGTTCAAGCTCCAGAATCCCCATTTGCTGAAAACAATAATATATAAGAAAATTAAAACTGAGAACACTATTGAGCGAGTTTTAACTTTTCTGTCATTACAAAACATCCATCTGTGACTTTATATAACAAAATGAAACAACTTCTAGATAACTGTACTTGTAATCTTACACTTAAAAAGAGGTCCCACCAAAACAAACAAAAAGGGTCCCCCAAATGCATTGGCTACTGCCAGGGTCTCTCAGGGATGAAGTGGCGGGATGGAGGCCCCAAGTGGACTGTCCTTCCCTGCCCTCCCTGCTGTCCCTGCTGCCTGCCACTCCAGTCTTGTTTCTGCCGTCCTCCCGGTAACGGGTTGGTACGCCGCACCTGCTTACGCCGCACCTGCTTTGTTTATCTGCAAAGGTGGGTGGGAGAGTGAGCGGATACGATTGAAATACTCTTACTTCATATCACACTTAAAAAAAAATAAGCCTGTAATCTCTGTTAAGCAGCATCAGACTAACTCACATTGTGAAAGGTAGAAATTACACGGGGATATATATCAGCTTATTCAAAGGGAAACTTCATCCAGTCCTCGATTTCACAGATGGATGGGCTGCCCTAAAAAGCAGCAAGCACCCAGTCTCCAGACTTGTGCGAGAAGAGACTGGAAGCCATTAGCTGCCAAAGAGGCGATCCCACATGTGAGGAGGGGGGTGTTCAGGCAGATGCTGTGTAAGACGGGACCCTAGGAGTCTGTGGGGGCAGAAGCTTGGAGAGAGATGCTGTATGTGAGTGAACACAGGAGACAGGGTCACAGGACTGAGGTTTGGGCAGGAAGGGGCTTCAAAGCCCAGATGGCCTTGGTTGGGGGGCATAATGTCAGCTCAGTGTCACATTTAGGGCTGGTGGTTGTCACCCGACTCCCAGCTCTTCTCTGCTCCGTTGTCAGGCTCTCATTCTGCCCCGCACATGTCACTCTGCTCACAGGTGCAGGGTGAGCTGGGAGAGCCCCCTCTCGGGCCCAGCCCGGCCCCTGCCGGATAGAGTGTAAGGTGGCTCCATGGGCCCGGGCGTCTCCAGGCAGGATCCAGGAAGAGCACCTCTCACTGTCTCACATCACAGGTGCGGCAGAGGTGGAATAAGACAAGGGAGGGACCTGAGAGTCTAACGCCTTTGTAAACTGTCAACTGGTCTCCGCACCAGAGCAGGACAGCGCCTCAGTTTCCTCCTTTGTAAGATGGGAGCTGTGGTTTCGGACTGTGTGAGGTTTTCGGTTACATCTGTGGTTCCCAAACTTCAGCTTGCACCAGCATCACCCACAGGGCTTTTGTTAAAACACAAGGGTAACATCTCCCCACCCCCACCCCCAGTTTCTGATTTGGTAGACTTCAGAAGGGCCCTGAAATTTGGCATTTCTAACCAATTCCAACATGCCGCTGATGCTCCTGGTTGGGGGTCCCACTTTAAGAACCACTGAACTAGTCCAGGGGGTGCCTGAAGGTGAGTCAGCTAGGAGACTGCCTGCCCCTCGAGGCCAGGGACCAGCTCTAACCCACTTGCATTTCTGCTAAGACTGCTCAGCACAAGCACATAAGACGCTCTCAGGGTGTGCTGTTTGAACGAAACATTAATGGACATCATGTAGGCTCCTCCTCAAAGGTCCTTTCACGATGGTCCTCAGTGGGCTCTGGTTGCCATGGAAACAACCAGCAACGACCAGGCAATTTGCGAAACATAAGGATTCTTTGCCCCCAGCCTAGCAGCACACGGAGAAGAATGTGGAGGGGGAACAGGGAGGGAGGGTGTGGCTCTCAAACCCCCCTTCCCAGGAACCCCTCCACCCTCTGTAACTTGCCCCAGCTGCTGCTCACAAAGCCAGGAAGGATTTAAACTGGTTTCATAACACAAAAAGGAACAAAGAGAAGGGGGTGGGAGGATGTAGGGAGTAGGAAAGAGGAAGGAATCGTGGTCCCTGAGAACCACTGCATACTTGGCCACTTCACACACTAACCTTTTTAAATCTGTGGGCCTCGTTACCAAGGGCTCACAGGACCTGTACAAGGCCGCGCAGGCCTGTCTGGGTTTTGGTAGCCTTAAGATTGGAAATCTGATGTGCTGTTGCCAAATGGTGTTTGTTCTTTCATTTCAGGGATGCCTCTTTGAAACTGTTGAACTTTGGCTGTGGTTAGAGGGACCTCCAGGTGTGGGGGTAGCAGGAAGGCTGGGAAGCTAGTCTGCGAAAGTTATTTCTAGCACCTCAAGGAGCCAGACTGGTCATCATCTGGGCTTCACCCTCACAGCAGCTGCCCCCCCCCCACTTTTAATCCGTGTCCTTGTTTGGATCCATCCAAGCTGTACTATGGACAGCCCCATCCCCTACCCAGCTTCTGGCCAAGTTGGCCCAATAGAGCAGTGGTTCTTACATCCCAGTGTGGGTAAGAGTGAAGCTTTTTTAAGATATCAATTTCTGCCTTGCCTCCAGAGATTCTGATCTAGTGGCCAGGGGTAGGGATGCCCTAGGAATTGAGTTTTAACAGGCCCCATGCTCATTCTGATGTAGGTAGGTACCTCAGCCTGACATAGGTGGACTGCCCTGTGAGTCATCCAGGGCCTCTGCTATCTCTGGACTCTCAGGGTCTCTTCTGGAAGCCCCCAGGTTGCAATGACTTCTTGTCCAGCACCCCAGCTGCCTCTGCTCTCTCTTTTTCTCAGCTGTTCCCTGGGAGCAATTTATCTAGTCCTACATCACCATGTACAGACAGCATGTTCACGGCAGCACCCAGTTGGCAAGCTCACCCTATAACCAGCAGGGCCACACACATCAGGCTTAAAAGCCCAGCAGCCAGGGTCTCTGCTCTGTTTTACAAGGGCCTGGCTCATGGCCAGACAGGAGGCTTGAACTAGGAGACTTTGGGCAGGCCAAGCCAGCTTCTCCTGATATCAGAAGGGAACTAAGATGGCCGGGGTCTTTTGTAAACGAGATTTGGGCTCAGAAGTATCCCATCTGAGGAGAAAGGACATCCCTGCACCCCATCCAGGTGCCCCCCTTCCCATCTCTCCCTTAAAAGATCACTCCTTCCCCACGAGTCCTTCACGGAGCAGCACCTGTACCTATGCCTGGACGAACCTTCTTCCAGGCATAGTGGAGAGAGCTCCACAAAACAAAGCAGGGCCTTGGACAGGCCACAAAGTCCTTGTCCTGACATGACCACAGTCCAGTCCCCTTGCTCCCTCTCACCCCATTTGGCAAGATGTGGGGGTGGAGAGAGAGAGCGAGCTGACCTCTAACAGACCGGCCCTGGACGGACCAAAGAGCAATACTCTGGAGACGTGATTTAAAGTAGAAAATACTCTGGGCCTTGGAGAGCTGGATAGCAGTGAGGGAGTCATCACTTCCAGAGGGATCGGGACAGCTTTCCAGGGGCCAGAGAGTGGGTAAGATACAGACATATAAACATGGGAAAGAGCAAGCCTGAAGGCTCTGAGGAATGAAAAGGCATAGCATGTGTGAGAATTCCTCCAGTTTAGCCGGAGTGTAAAGTTCGTGGAGGAAAATTAAGAAGGTCAAACTGGAGACATAGGCTGGGGCCAGAGTTTGAATGCTCTTGCATTCCAAACTAAGGAGATCCACTCATTCCACAGTTTTCATTGTGAACCTGATGTAAGAATGGAAGCCCAGTTAGGAATTCAGTCTGATCCTGGGCAGTGGCTAATCCAGACGGGGGCAGGGGGCTGTCAGAGAACCCCGAAGGAAATCTCTAGGGAAAGCCTGATACACTAGATCCCAGGAGAGACTGAGCATCTGTTTCTTTTCAGTCATGCTGAACTCAGACACAGACGACGGTGTGCGGTTACCAGAGAGAAGGGGCATGGGGAGGGTGGTCCAGGGCAAAGAGGACCAAGTACATGGTGATGTAGGAGCATTTCACTGTGGGTGGAGGGCATGCAAAGCAATATACAGACCATGTACACAGAAATGTATATTAAAAAAAAATAAAATTAGAAAAATGAGTAAATCATGCCAGGGGGAAAAAAAGACCCTCCAGGAAGAGGACAGCTGCACACGAAGAGACCTGTCACCACAGGGGTGGCAGGCTTGGCTGCGCACACCTGGACGGGGTTAGCAATGTCACTGCCCGTTGACTTTGCTTTCAGGCCCAAGTGACAGATGGAGCAAAGAACACATATTCCGGATGTAAATATTACCAAGCTCGATAACGAAAATGTCCTGGTTCAGATGGCTGAAGGTGGGAGGCAGAGGTTGGGGCGCACAGGGTAGGCAGGGGTGCTGACAGCTGCACCGTGATCCTGCCGGCAGTGGATGGACGAGGAAAGGAGGTCTCAGGCTGACTTCGGTTACAAAGATGGCGAACGGAGGAAGCAAAGTAGGCATAGAAATGTATTATGTTGAAAAATGCGTGGGTAGGAGAGGCAGGCTGTATGACACACGACAACCCAATGACCCAACTCGTCCTCAACGGGACCCAAGAGATAACACCTAACATGTAGGACCACAGCCGTCCACAGAAACAGTTCTTCACCAGCACGCACATACGGCCAGAAGGGCTAAGCGAGGCGGTGAGCGACTCTTTCTGGGCAGGGAGTGTGGGAAGAAATGGCGGGGAGCTGGCGGGGGAACGGTGTCTGCGACCCCACACGTGTACTGTTCGGTTTAAGAAAAAAGAAGTGGATAGCCACTATTTGGGTATCGAAAGCTAGTAAAAGAGTTGGGTCTTT
Source organism: Carollia perspicillata (assembly GCA_004027735.1). Lineage (NCBI taxonomy): Eukaryota > Metazoa > Chordata > Mammalia > Chiroptera > Phyllostomidae > Carollia > Carollia perspicillata. The sequence goes on along the minus strand of PVKM010029902.1, from coordinate 6,121 downwards.
GACCAGGGACAATGTTATTTGGATATTTTAAAAAAGTACTTATGTGTTTGGCTCAGAATAAGTAAGACATTCATAAGGCCCGAAAGGAAAGGTACAAAGGGCACGCAGGGGGGTTCCCTGCCAGGGCCCCACTTCTCCTCGAGAGACAACCAATGTCGCCTTTTTTGTTTATTTTCCAGAGAGGTCGTGCACACCCAGCCCAATGTCTATACACAGCAGGTGCATGCTTCCTCCCCTTTCTCGGCCTGCTGTTCATTGCTTTGCATTTGTCTTTTATCAATTTATCTCAGAGATGGCTCGGTACCAGCAATGAGCTTCCTCACTTGTCCTCTTTATAGCCAGATGGTTTTCACGTTCGGATGTGGCAACAACGAATGACAGCACCTATTTACACACGGCTCCACCGCCAGCACGTCATCTAACTTCTGGATTTTGTCAGTATCGGTGAAAAATGGTATCTAGGCCAAGTTTTAATTTGCATTTCTTTTATGCGTGGGGTGGGAAAACTTTTCATATGGTTAGGAGCCATTTGGATTTCTTTTCCGGTGAACTGATGATGATTCATATTTTCTCCCCATTTATGATACTCGGGCTTTTTCTAATTCGTTAGTAGGGGCTCTTTATCATGCAAACTAGTCCTTTGACCATTAATGATTGCAAATATTTCCTCCAACTGTGTCATTGACTGTCATTCTTTTGACTTTGCCTGTAGGTCTTTGTCACACATTGTTTGCATTTCTATGTAGGCAGATTTCTCAGTCAGTTTTTTCCTTTACAGGTTCTGGGTTTTGTGTTCTAACTCAGAAAGGCCTATTATAGATTAACACAAAGTCTCCATGGTTTCTTGTAGGCCTTTTCATTTTTCTTCTTGCTCTCTTTTTAAAATGATTTAAGTATTTTATCTGCCAGGAATTTATACACAGGGGGACCCCCAAAAGAACCCCTGAATTATCTTCTGGAGGGTGGGCCTCTTGTAGTATAGGCTTCCCCAGCTAGGTAAGTGTTCTAGGAACTCATCTGTATCAGTGTACCAGCTGGCGTTATTGTGAGAGGCTGCATTTGGCTTCAATGAATTTTTTTTAAGACCCTTTCAACACATTTGCCCATTTCATAATGGCTGATTTATGAGCGCCCCTGCCCACACTGCGCTGAGTGTGCAGCGGTTTTTGACCAAAACCAGCACGGCCTCCATGCCCCACCCTTCCTGTTCACCTGATCTTGTCCCTGGAGACTCTTTTTTGTTTCCCCAGATGAAGAAAAGTCCTCAAAGGGAAACATTTTGCCGATGTGGAAGAGGTGAACAAAAATTGGCAGAAGCAGTAAAAGGCATCAATAAGGACAAATTCACAAACTGTTTTGAGCAGTGAGGAAAATGTCTCAATAGGTGTATTGCATCACATGGAGAGTACTTTGAAGGTGACTGAAGTTTAAACATGTGAGAACAACAATTTTTATAAATTGTTTTGAGTCCCCTTGAACTTGTATTAGTGTAAGGTGTGAGGTGTATATCCACCTACTTTTTGCTCAGTTGGTTAGTAAGAATGTGTTTTGGGGAGGGCGGGTAGAGGGACAGGAAGGCAGGGCAGTGAGCACAGCAGTACTATACGAGGAAGTTTTCCTAACAGTGGGTGTAGAAGAAACTGGAGGTGTCATGCATAGTCAGAGGCTGTCGAGATCATCCAGCTGCTGAAAGGTCAACCCAGGTAAGCCTGCACTAGGGCTAGGGAAGCAGAAAAGGTTAGAAGGTGGGGAGGTCCTGGAGAGAGATTCCACAGACTACAGTTACTGGTTCAATGGGAAAAAGCAAAAGTAAATGCCTTTTCCTGCCTCAGGGATGCTATTATCAGACAGAGAGCACTCATTGTTATGAGTCCAGGCTTCACAGAGTGAGTTGCAAGGATCCAGGGTCAAAGTGACAAAACCTCACTGGGACACCTTTTCAACCCAGTGTTGAAAAGGTGAGAGTATCAGAGATCTGGGTGATGGATTTCCCCACTACTCTCCTGAGGACCTAACGTAGGAGTTACATGTTTGGTCCTTTAGTTGGACACCTTGTACCCCACCCTGCTGGCTACTGCGTTCATCAAACCTATCGGACAGACTGGTTCCTGGATACAGGAAGCCTGAAACGGGCCACAGTAACACTTCCCTCTACATAGGACTTTACTATGTTCAAAGTATTTGGTTGTTAGTGGGTTGGTCCCATTTTCAAAAAAGGAGAACCAGCTCTGAACAAAGTGAGTTTCCCCCTGTTCCAAAATAAGCTTGCAGCAGAGACTGTGATACTAATAGTAGTAATTATTATAGCAATGACATATAGCAATGACATAATAGTAGTAATAATTACAGCAATGACATATTTCTATAGCACTTACTATTGTACTTAGCTTCTTCAGGCTCAGAAGTTATATTGGCTAATCCTCAGAACCCTATGAGGATGAAAAAGAGGTTCTATGGAAAGCAAACTCACAAGATGATCTGATCATAAATTCCTAACTGGGCAGATCATGGTAGATAGTCAAGCCCCAAGAATATATATAACTTCTTAGGCAAAAGGCCTACCTTTGCCTTAAGCAAATCCTGTCCATTGTTTCTGTGCATCCATCTTTTTAAAATAATATTTATTTATCTTTAGAGGGGAAGGGAAGGAGAGAGGGAGAGAAATGTCAATGTATGGTTGCCTCTCATGCGTCCCCTGCTGAGAACTGGCCTGCAACCCAGGAATGTGCCCTGCCTGGGAATTGAACCATGATCCTTTGGTTCACAGGCCCACACTCAATCCACTGAGCTACGCCAGCCAAGACCTGTACATCCATCTTAAGGTATCTTTGAAAGGACCCCCCTCAGACCTGCTCCTTCTAAAGCAAGACTACCCTCAAGAAAGCACATAATCTTGTTCACTATCCTTTAATACAGTGATTTTCAACCAGTGTGCTGCAAGACGTTTTAAAAAAGATTTTATTTATTTATTTTTAGAGAGAGGGGAAGGGAGGGAAACATCAAGGTGTGTTTGTCTCTAGCGCACCCCTCACTGGGGACATGGCTTGCCACCCAGGCATGTGCCCTGACTGGGAATGGAATGGGCTGCTTTGGTTCACAGGCCTGCGCTCAATCCACTGAGCTACACCAGCCAAGGGAAGACTTTTTAAAACATGCAATACCTGATTATTTAGTCAGGGGCACTGATGCCTTTTTTCCCTAGATTGTCAAATTTTTTTAAAATGACACCAGCCAACACAATAGCCGTCCAGTGCAAATAAATCCAAATTATACCTACTTTTTTTTGTCAGATCGGCAAATAATACATTTTTTTGCTGTGCTGCAGAATTTTAGTCATTAGTTTACATGTGCCATAAGATCAAAAAGGTTGAAAATCACTGCTGTATAATCAGACCGCCTCCTTGCTTTCTCCTACCTTCATGTAATTTTCCTTACATTCCCTTCTTTATTCTAAATACCTACAAGAAGTTGCAAACTGTCATTTCTTAGAAGTATTTTTTTCCACAACCTGATTAGGTCTTGCTTCCAGGATATTCTGTTTGGCTCAAATAAATTTGGTTTGGACATGCTAACATGGACACCTATAACTTAGAAATCGCAGTAGGAGGCGGAGGTGGGTCTTTACCCTGGAACAAGACAAAAAGACTCCTCCAACCAGAGGTGCCTTTTGCCCCCTCCTCTGGTCCCTCCAGGTCTCACCTCTACCTGGTCACTTCCCGCCCCCAACCGAAGCAGGCCATCTTTCCAATCCCAGGTCAGGCGGGAGAGGATCCGGACCATCTGTGCACACTGCAGCCTCAGGTCAGGAAAATAAGGACTGTGAGAGAGAAAAAAGCAGCTAACACATGTTAACCGCTGCTTACAGCAGGCCAGACAACGCGACGGACGGCCTTGGCCCCGCGGTGACCTACGAGAGGGTGGAGAGCAGGGATGGGGATCGCAACAAAGGCGAAAGAGAGGCGGCCTGCGGAGGAGTCCCGCCCTCCGCGGAACCACGTGCCAGCTCTCAAACTCGAGTGCACAGCCCACAAGCAGTGGGGGCGCGGCCGGTCCGGACAGTACCAAGAGCACGGATTCGCAGGGGGAAAAACCTGGCCCCGGCAGCTCGCGGGCGGCCCTGTTGGGTGGGGCGGGGTCGCCGATCGCCACGCCTCCACCCCTGCGTTCGGCTCAGGCGGTGGTAGCGCCTCAGTGGTGCAGGCCTGCGTCCTGCTCAGTTTGGGGAGTTCTGCGGCGCGGATCCAGGTGAGTGAGGGTAACCTGCCACACCGGCTTGAAAAGGTCCGGGCTGCAAGTGTCGGGGTGCGGGAGTTCTGGGGCCCGACGCCTTATGGTCGCCGCGATTGCCCAGGCCCTTGGTGCTGGAGCCGAGCTTGTGGGCTGGGTGACTGAGTGTCTCACCCGACGCCCGCACCTCGGTTCTTCGCCGACTGGCCCTTTCTCTGAGCCGACCTCTTTCGATGGCTTGAGGGTCATCCATTCCACAGCCAAGGACGCCCACGGGCCCCTCGGTTCTCGGCGTCAGAGGGCTCTGGCTCCAGGGCCCGCGCCGCTCTCCCTTGGGCTGAGCCACTTTTTCTCTCCAAATCTCAGTTTCCCCGTCGGTACTATGGGCCTTGAGCGACCAGTTTGGGGGGTAACTGACGTAGGAGGAGCTCTAGGAGTGCGAATGGGACCCGAATCCGATCTAGCAGCGTCAGGTCAGTCCCGGGCTCGGGGAGACAGTCAGCCCAACCTGTTGTGGGAATCGCGCTGCGTGTGGGCGAGGCCCGGATATCCCTGGGGGGTAGTGTCTGTCAGGCACAGGTGCCTTGGCGGCCGCTGTGACAAGATAAAGATGCCGGCTCTGCTGGGGAGCCGTGACCCCCCTTACTTAGTTCGTGGGAGCCATTGAAGAGGTCGAGGTCGCCTGTGCGGTGGGAAGTTGACCTCGACTTTTCGCTTTTTATTGCTTAAGGCTAGTCACCACTGTGTAAGCCGGTGACCAATATTGAGGAAATTAAGGTTATTGTAGTGAACCTGACTGCCTCCTCTGTAGGACCGCCCCCCACCCACCCACCCACCCACCGCGTCCCCGGCCCAGCGCAGCCTTTCGTTTGAGCTTGGCCAAGCTAAAGAGTAGTGCTAGTGCCAAGGGAAACGGGGCTGGAGTGGCTGGTCCTGGATCTGAATCCTGGGACCTTGGCAGAACGCTTAACTTCTTGAGTCTCTGTGTTCTCTTCAGTCGCACAGTGGTACAGCCCACCCTGCTGCCCCCACAGGATTGAGGTTCTGTGGATTGAAGGAAGGAGAGGGTCTTGGAGAGAGGTGACATTCAGACTTAAATTCCTTTAAGCCGAGGAGTTAACTAACCCTTTGGGATCCAATGTCCCTACTGTGCAATGTTGTGGTTCCTGTTGTTTGGGGCGAAGCCATTGATTGATTCATTAACCACTCACAAATTCTGCCTACACAAATCCCCTTTGAATGGTTGTGGGGTTGGCTTGATCAAGGAAACAGTCTGAAAGCCTCAGTAAAGCAGGAAACCCAGAAGGGATCACTGTCTTTTCTGTGGGGCTCTCTAAGAAGTTATTTTTCTTTTGAGAGGGTCAGTTCCTGAGCTTTTCATGATTTTCATACTCCTAATGTGGGGAGGTCTTTCATTGGGCATACAGGTCAATCATTGTCTCAAGTGTCCAAAAAATAGGTACGCATTTCAGAGAATGGAATATTAGCTTCCAGTTGTCTTGTGGTGTTAACCAGCAGAGTGGGCTTAGCTCTCAAATTCTTCAGGTCTAGCACTTAAAAAAAAGGACAAGTAGGTTTGAGAAAAAACAGCCCAGGGATGTATTGTACTTCAGCAGCTGGATAGCTGCGTGGACTGCAGCCAGCAGGAGCCAGGTAAGTGAATATCTCTGGATGGTATGAGTTTGTTATCAGCCACAGGAGATGTCAGTTGCCTGAGGAACCTGAAATTTTAGGACCTGCCAATGACTACGTTGATCCTCTTTGAAAATCAGCATCCGAGTAAATCCTTGTGTACTCAGGAGATAGACTATTTGAAATCACAACCTCTTAGCAAATCCAGAACATTTACTTGTTAAACCCATGGAACATTAAGTTAATAAGAATCTAGCCCCTA
>PVKM010029901.1:0-17550 GCA_004027735.1 Carollia perspicillata | reverse complement strand
TAGAGCAGTCTTGGATGTAGGTCCTTGCCTTTCATGACTTGGAATACTTCTTTCCAGCCCCTTCCTGCCTGTAAGGTCTCTTTTGAGAAATCAGCTGACAGTCTGATGGGAACTCCTTTGTAGGTAACCGTCCCCTTATCTCTTGCTGCTTCTAGAATTCGCTCCTTCATTTTAATCTTGGCTAATGTAACTATGATGTGCCTTGGTGTGTTCCTCCTTGGATCCAACTTCTTTGGGACTCTCTGAGCTTCCTGAACCTCCTGGAAGTCTATTTCCTTTGCCAGATGGGGGAAGTTCTCCTTTATTATTTGTTTAAATAAGTTTTCCACTTGTTGCTCTTCCTCTTCCCCTTCTGGTACTCCTATAATTTGGATGTTGGAACGTTTAAAGATTTCCTGGAGGTTCCTAAGCCTCTCCTCATTTTTGTGAATTCTTGTCTCTTCATTCTTTTCTGATGGGATGTTTGTTTCTTCCTTCTGGTCCACTCCATTGATTTGAGTCCTAGTTTTCTTCCCATTACTATTGGTTCCCTGTGCATTTTCCTTCATTTCACGTATCATTGCCTTCATTTGTTCATCTAATTTGCAACCAAAATCAACTAGTTCTGTGAGCATCCTGATCACCATTGTTTTAAACTGTGCATCTGATAGGTTGGCTGTCTCGTGATTGCTTAAAAGTATTGGCTCTGGGGCTTTGAGCTGTTCTGTTTGAGTCATTTTTGGTCAGGTGGTGCCTGTTACATATGTGTGGTGGAGCCTTAGGTATTCACCAGGGTGGGGCAGCTTAGTTGCCAAGTTGTGATGCTGTCTGTGGGGGCGGGGTCAGAGAGGGAACAGTGGTGCCTGTTCTGTGCTCTCTCGGATTTGCATCTCCTCTGCTGCTTCCCACAAGCAGACTGGGCTCCCCCGTCGCTGCTTCCCAGGTGGGTGGCCCTATGCACGCTCCACGGCCTTGTGGGTCACCCCAACGACCTTTCCTGCGAGGCTGGGAGTTTCTCCCAGCACCTTTTCAATTGGTGTTTTTAGGCTTTATTTCCTGTCACTGGGGCCCTGGCCTGCATGGTCCATCTCACTGCCAGTTCTTGACTAATTTATGTGCGCTCAAATGTGTGACCGCCAACGGCCAACTGCCCTGCCTGTTTCCTCCCTGCATCTGGAGTCTGTGAACAGGGTGCTGGCACTGCCTGGGCTCCCGGTCTGGCAGCCCCTGCCTTTTCCTGCTGAGTTCCCTCTCTGCCAACCGCCGACTTCACCCCTCTTACCGGTCTGGTTGAATGGTTGTCAGACTTCCGCAGTTCAATTTTCTGTTTTGGTTGTGTTATTGTTTGTAAATATTTGTTGTCTTTAATTTTGGTTGTGCAAGGAGGCACAGTGTTTCCATCTATGCCTCCATCTTGGCCGGAAGTCTGAATCCTCCTTTTTTAAAAGATGGTTTCAGCCCTGGCTGATGTGGCTCAGTGGATTGAGTGCCGGCCTGTGAACCAGATGGTCACAGGTTCGATTCCCAGTTAGGGCACATGCCTGGGTTGTGGGTCAGGTTCCCAGAACAAGGTGCATGAGAGGAAAGCACATTGATGAGAAACATTGATGTTTCTCTCCCTCTCTTTCTCCTTCCCTTTCCCTCTCTAAAAATAAATATTTAAAAAATAAAAAGATGGTTTGAGGGATTTTTGTTCCTGTCATTCAGCTAGATGATCCCTGACCAACAAAGACATGTTTCGGACATGAAGAATTTGAAGTGGTTGGCATACAGAGGGAGGAAAAAAATGATATTGTGGACATGGAGAATTTGAAGTGGTTGCCATTCATTCTGTAGGCAGCAGATAGTCCTGAAGTTTTTGAACAACCCATCATGATCTTAGCTGAAGATAGAAACATTGGTCTAGTTAGTGTGTGTAGTTTATTGGGGTGACAACTCAAATGGGTTTGAGTAGCCAGAATGGGAAGGTGTAGGGTACAGGGCCCATGTCAGCAGAGTTGACTTTCTCTAAAAAACAAACAAACACTTTTTCAGAAGCCCCATCTAGTGATTTCTGTTTAAATCTTATTTGTTGGAATGAGGAATCGGCCATCTACACTGCAAAAGAGGGTGGAAAATACAGTTTTTAGCTGTAGTTTTTATTGCTACCTCATAAAAAAATGGAAGATGTGCTAGTGAGGAAGAAAGGGAGAGCAGATATTCGATCAACCAGTGATCAGTAACATGTGCCACACAACAGGATTTGGTAAATAGGTCACCAGTGTAGAAAATTGGCAAAGAATGTAAGTGGTTCATCCACATAAAAAGCACATATTTTAATCAATGTAAAAAATGTTCACCCTCAGTAGAAATCAATGAAATACAAATTAAAATGAGATGTTTCACCTGTATATTGAAAACAACTAAATTATAGTAAGTGATGGTGAGACTACAGCAAAACAGCAATAGACTTCTGGAGGAGAATGTGAGTTGGTAGTTTTTTTAGAGAGTGATTTAGCAATACATAGCAAGAGCCCTTTAAAAATTTGTACTTGATAAACTGGATTGTCCCTTTTAGGGCTATATCCTAATAAATTAATCAAGATATAGACAAAGATGCATGAGCATGAAATTTCATTATAATTTTATGTAATGAAATAATGGGAATAACCTGAATTTTCACATAGAGAGAATGGTTAAATTAGGGTACCTCTCAAAAGATATAAACTTCTAGTTATAAGTATTAGGGATGCAATGTACAACATGATGACTACCTACCATTGCTATATGATATATAATAAAGTTGTTAAGAGAGAAAATCTTAGGGGAGTAAATCCTTGTGATGAGAACTCCCATCACAAGGAGAACATTTTTTCCCTTGTTTTTTAAAAATATTTTATTTATTTAATTTTAGAGAGTGGGGAAGGGAGGGAGAAAGAGAGGGAGATAAACAGAATGTACAAGAGATACATCAATCAGTTGCCTCTTGCATGCACCCAGCTGGGGACCTGGGCTGCAACCCAGGCATGTGCCCTGACCAGGGAATCAAACTGGTGACCCTTTGGCTTGCACTCATTCCACTGAGCCACACCAGCCAGGGCTCCTCTATTGTTTTATTTTATCTGTACAAGAGGATAGATGTTAGCTGAACCCATTGTGGTAATCATTTCACTCTCTATATAAATCAAACCGCCATGCAGTGTGCCTTAAACTCATACAGCTATGTATGTCAGTTATTTCTCGGGAAAACTGGGAAAAAATAAGGTACCTGTGCAGGATGGAGTGCTGTTTAGCAGTTAAAAAATATTTTTACAGGATATCTAAAGACATTGGAAAATTATCATTATTAATGTGAAGGAAGAAAAACTTCATTTTTGAAAAAAATGATTGGAAGGAAAATGATTGGGGAAGAGCTACCTCAGAAGATCAGCAGTAGTTATTGTTAGGTAGTTGTATTTCAGGTCATTTGAATTTTTTTTGTAAGTTTATGATGCTACAGATGAATATTATTTTTATAGTTGGGGAAAATCAATAGTATTTTGAAAATATTTGTTAGGGAGATTCAAGTCATTTGGGTCTACTGAAGGCAATTTTAATAACATACTGGGGCAGGGGGCATATTACATGTTGAGGAGAGATGAGAGCTAAAAAATGTAGAGACAGCATTTTGGGCCCACTTTTGAGAAATTTGGGAACAAATGCAGAGATCACATGTAGCTCTGTTGGTACTATAGGGATTATAGAAAGATGAATGAGTTTATAGGAAGAATTTTATGGAATGACCAATTTTAGGATTGAGTAAAGAAGTAAAAAGAAGGGCAGGGAGAATGCAGCAGTGTTGTGGAGGGGGTGGGAAAGAATGGGATTAAAGGGATCAATAGTGGACCTAAACAGAGCCTTTCTGAAGCAGAGAAAAAAGAAGTTGAAGGAGGAATTTTGGAAAGCCTAGAGTTTTAAGTTCTAAGGAAAGAACCAAACTTCTTTCCTTTTTGCTTCTTGGTATTGCTAACACTTGCCATCCCTAGTATTGCCACATGTTGCATCCTGTGCCTTTTCCTTCTTAAGTTATTTCCATTTTTTATTAACAAAGGACTCAATGACATAGGGGGAACTGAGGAGAAACTGCAGAGTGTAGTAAAGTATGGTGTGATGGAAAGAATGCTCATTTGGTGGATAAGACCTAGAATTTTGTTCCACTGCTGTCTCTTTCAACTGTCATGTTGTTGGTCATTGTTTTAGAGACAGGTAATCTTTTAAAATAATTACTTTCACATTTATAATATTGGCACATGCTCAGAATAGCACAAAGTATATAATGTGTGTGGTGGGGGTAGGGGTGGGGGGACCTACCAAGCTTTCAATGTCAGTTTGCTCAGTTTCTTGTGTCTTCTTCCAGAAGTTTTCTAGGCACATACAAATACATATGTCTATGTCAGTCCTTTTAATTTTCCTTTGCACAAAATGGAGTCTACTCTACATACCATTTCTCAACTTGTTTTCCCATTTAACGGTATACTTTGGGCATCTTTTCCTGTCAGCATATATAGATTTATTTCATTTTCTTGCCAACTACATATTATTCTACCTTATGGATGAACCTTAGATTCTTTTACCTAAATTTTAAAGACCCCCTTGATTATTATGATCTTTTATTCTTTCTAGCATAGTTTTTTCTAACATGGTTCTTACATGACATTTTATGTTTTCTGTTTCTTTTATAGTAGATATTGATATCCAGACTGACAATGATATAACAAAGGAACTGTACAAAGAAAAACATAATACATCATTTGTACTCCAGGGGAACTTTTCCCAGGAAACAGACTTCTCAGAAGCCTGTATTATAGAAAAACAACAGCAGGAAGTCCACCTAATAGAAAGTATGAAGAAAGAAAACAGCAATGTTATTGATGGAACAGTGAAAGACAACACAGACCCCATGGAGAAGTGTTTGTTTAGTCAGAGTCCAAACTTGAACCAGTGTCATAATATCCTGTCCACTGGAGAGGAACCCCCTAAGTATATGGGATTGAAGAAAGCCTTGAACTTTGACACAAAACTTACTTACCATGAAATAAGTAATTCTAGAGAAAGACCTTTTGAATGTGAAGGATTAGTAGAAAACTTTAAGTATAACTCTCAACCTAATCATCATCAAGATAGCTACACTGGGGAGAAGCCCTACCAGTGTAAGGAGTGCAGCAAAGCCTTTAGCGTTAAGGCAAAGTTAATTTGGCATCAAAGACTTCATAGTGGGGAGAAACCCTTCAAATGTGTGGAGTGTGGGAAAAGCTTCAGTTACAGTTCCCATTACATCACACATCAGACAGTCCACAGTGGGGAGAAGCCCTATCAGTGTCAGGTGTGTGGGAAAGCCTTCAGTGTTAATGGGAGTCTAAGCAGGCATCAGAGAATCCATACAGGAGAGAAGCCCTATCAGTGCAAGGAGTGTGGAAATGGCTTCAGCTGCAGTTCTGCATATATCACACATCAGAGAGTTCATACTGGGGAGAAACCTTACGAGTGTAATGATTGTGGGAAAGCTTTCAATGTTAATGCAAAATTAATTCAACACCAGAGAATCCACACAGGAGAGAAACCTTATGAATGTAACGAGTGTGGGAAAGGCTTCAGGTGCAGTTCCCAGCTTAGGCAGCACCAGAGCATCCACACTGGAGAGAAGCCCTGTCAGTGTAAAGAATGTGGGAAAGCCTTCAGTAATAATGCAAAACTCATTCAGCATCAGAGAACCCATACAGGTGAGAAGCCCTACGAGTGTACTGAATGTGGAAAAGCTTTTAGTATCAAAGGGAAGTTAATCCAGCACCAGAGAATCCACACAGGTGAGAAGCCCTACAAGTGCAATGAGTGTGGAAAAGCCTTCAGGTGTAACTCCCAGCTTCGGCAGCATCTGCGAATCCACACTGGAGAGAAGCCCTATGAGTGCAATGAGTGTGGAAAGGCCTTCAATGTCAATGCTAAACTAATCCAGCATCAGAGGATTCACACTGGGGAGAAACCCTTTGAATGTAATGAGTGTGGGAAATGTTTCACATCTAAAAGAAACCTACTTGATCATCACCGGATCCATACTGGAGAAAAACCTTATCAATGTAAGGAATGTGGGAAAGCCTTCAGTATCAATGCCAAACTAACTAGGCATCAGAGAATACACACTGGGGAGAAGCCTTTCAAATGTATGGAATGTGAGAAAGCATTTAGCTGTAGTTCTGACTATATTGTACATCAGAGGATCCATACTGGAGAGAAACCCTTTCAATGTAAGGAATGTGGAAAAGCTTTCCATGTTAACGCCCATCTGATTCGGCATCAGAGAAGTCACACTGGTGAGAAACCCTTCAGGTGTGTGGAGTGTGGCAAAGGCTTCAGCTATAGTTCTGACTGCATTATACATCAGACTGTCCACACTTGGAAGAAACCCTTTGTGTGTAATGTGTGTGGCAAAGCCTTCAGGTTTAGCTTCCAACTTAATCAGCATCAGAGTGTCCATAGTGAAGGAAAATCCTAGTGAGAAGGATGTAGAAAACTCTCAAGATTAATGCCGAACTGAATCAGGTGTTGTCAGATTTACCCTGGTGGAAAACCCAGAGAGAGAAATTAATATGGCTGTCTTCACATGGAAACAGACTTTTTTCATTTTATTCCATTTTAAATCAGAATGATGACCCAGTTAAAAAGTAACATTCAAAAACAAATACTTTGTTTTATACCAACAACCAATTAGAATATATCCCATTCCCAGCACCATCAAGAAAAGTAGACCTTTCTAGGAATAAACTTAATTATAATGGAGGACCTACATGGATCTCCACCAAGGGCCACAAAAGGAAACTTAATGGGGGAGAGAAAGAGAAACCTTGTTCTTGGATAGAAAAACTTAAAGATATTCACTCTACTTTATTTATTTCCCTTTCATTTTTGACAACAAGCATGCATAACTTTTGTAAAGAGGAACAATAAAGATTTCCTTAAAAGAAGAATGTGAGTAAACTTTTTATTTTCATGGAATAGAGAAAACCTTCCTAAGCCTCAGATGAAATGTAGAAACCAAACAAAAGGGAAAATGGTAATAAATTGACTTCAAAATTAAATACTTGCTTTTGTTTTAAATAATCCGAAATATGGTTAAATGATAAAGTACAAATGTGGAAATAACTTTGTAAAATTTGTTATAGAAAAGTAATACATGCAAGGAGGTCTTACCATTAAGAGAAAGATAAGTAATCTAATAAAACTCCACAAATGACACTAGCAGGCACCTTTTAAAAAGATACAAAAATGACTAAGATGTTCAGTATCAATAGCACTCCAAGGAGTGAAAATTAGAACGTGCATACAACCACACACAGGGAGCCCCCAGACCTTCCTCCCACAGGCACAAGGTGCACACGTGGGCTCTCCTACAGTCACACACATCAAACATGGACATACAGAGGCAGGTGTAGGCCACCTCCCTGCTCCTGTGCTCTAGCTTGAGTGAGCAGTGTTGGCTAGGAGTGCTGTCTTGAGTACTTCAAAGGAAACATTCCTGTCAGAAAGCTAATGACAGTATAGGACTTGAGCAGTGTCCAGAGATGCCATTGTAGAGGTCCCCCTTTCCCCACCTTCAAACCAGGAGCTGAGCATGTGTGGAGGCAGACCCTGGAGCAGGACCCTCCTTCCCCTGACCCTCTGGGAAATTCCAGACCACTGAGACCCAGAGATGCCCCAAGTCATGGGGTCCAAGTCCATTTACCTACAGGGAAACAGGCCCAGAGATGGATGGCATTGACCCTGGTCACACAGCAAACCAGTGGTTGATGTGGTCACTTAGGCCAAAAGAGGTTAGAGGGCCACGGCTTGCTCTAGCCTTCCTGGTTCACAGACAGCCTGTAGATGGCCTCTGGATGTGCCCGTCAGGGGAGGTGGGAACAGGAAGTCCCGCAATCCTGGTTCCCAGCAGGGTCTGGCAGTTTGTGCTCTGGTGGAAACTAGGCAGGGACTGGAGGAGGGTCAAGAGTCACTGAAGACAACTCAATATCCAGGATCTGCCATCAATGTTCCGTATCACCTTGGCCTCTCTGGGTCTCAGGCTCCTAATCAGCTTAGGGGTCGGGGGCTTGTCCTAGGCCTCCAGGCCCTTCCTACTTGATTGGTCGCTAAGGGTTCCCTACCTCTCTACGTTTGGTTTTGTCCAGGGCAGCTCCTTGTGTTCAGACCCTCAGGACACCAGGAGAAAGCGGACCCCTGCAAGGCTTCATGAAGTCCTGCGGCCCCATGGCCCAGAACTCCCTGGGCCCAGTGGAGGCCTTACAAGGACAACACGGAGCTACGGTAGTGGAGACCCCATCCGCTCACAAAAGCACTTTTCTGAATTGGAGCCATGGGCCTGGAAGAGCCAGGGGTTAGTCTGTCTCCATCAGTCTTGGTCAGCACGTTCTGCCCCTGCTGCAGAGAGCGCCCTCCCGCCCCAGCCTGTCCCACTGGAAGGGCTCTCAGAGAATATGCGGTTATGCCGGGCCCAGGTCAGGAGGGGAAACTGAGGTTCCGAGGAAGCCGTGGCTGCCGCACACGCCCAGCAAGTCTGGGAAGAGCCTGGCCAGAGAGGCCCAGGCAGGGCGGAGATGGGTGGGCCCTTGAGCTGCTGCAGGCAGGGCTCAGCGTCCTCTGGAGGCGGGTGGGCAAGAGGCTCCGTACAGCCCTCCCCTCCACGCGGAGGGCACAGGGTCCTGAGGAGAGGCTTCTGGGCTCTCGGCCTCTGAGGTCTCCATCCTCCTCAGACCACAGCCCCGCTGTGTCAGCTACCCTCTCCTGACGAGGGCCTGAGACCACCTTCCCCTTACACAGGCGGCTCCATTCAGTCGAACGTTTGTGGAAGGCAGGCCCCTTCCGCAGGCCGGGGCTCGCCGAGTGCTGGGGAACCTGAGGTGAGCGAGCCTCGGCCTTCTCAGAGGGCTCCACGCCGCCCCTGCCCCCGTCTCCCAGGCAGCACCGGCCCCACACACCACGTGGTCTCGGCACATCCGACAGCTCCCAGGACTCCCCGGGAGCTCCAGCCCCGGAGCGCTGGGGCTCGCGCCTGCCCTCCGCCGCCCGGCGCCCGAGCCTCCCTCCTGCTCCGACCTCCTCTCCCACTGCTCTCCAGTACCCACCCGGTGCCCGCGCGGGCTGGTCCGAGGCTCCGGGGATCCTGAAGTGTGGCCCCATCCCCTCCCGGCCACCGAAATCCCACCCACGCTCAGCCCAAGTCCAGCCTCCAGGAAGCCCTACCCAGCTGCACGGTCGCACGGCACCACCTCTCCTGCCTAGTTTCCTTCAGCCCGCCACGGTAAGAGCAGTTGCGCGTGTCCGCTCTCCACCTTTGGCCCGAGAGCCCAGAGCCCACGTGCTCCCAGCGTGTGGACGCGAGGCTCCGGATCCCACCGGCCCTGGACCACGGGCGCACGGGGTCAGGAGATGGGGGACAGCTTTCCCCAGCGACCCCTCACTCCCCAGGCAGCCTTGGGCATGCGCCCTCTCGCCCCGGGACTGTTTTGGCCTCCGTGTGAGAGGGAAGACGGAAGTCAGGCCTGCGTGTCTGGCGCCCCGAGACTTGCAGTTGGACAAGGAGAAGCCATTTGGAGTCACTGGCCACCAGGCTTGGCCTCCTGCTACCCCTGGCGGCCAGTTCGCTCATTGCAGGGCAGGAGCCGCCACAGTCCGCTCTACTGTAAGGGGGAAAACAACCACAAGGGTAGCCTGCTCCGAGCGAACTCTTGGTGGAAAATCTGGCGCATCCGCTGGGCTCGAGGGTAGGGGTGGACATGGTCTGAGAAACCCGGAAGGCCTGCGGGGGCGCCTGACCGCACAGAGCTAGGCGCGGGTGAGAGCCCGCGCCCTCCAGAGTCGGAAGAAGTCTCAGAATGGTTAGGCCAGCACGTTGCAAACTTTTTTTGAAAAAGAAGCACGATCTCCCACCCCTCTTCCCCATCCCAGAGGTCCATACTGTTAACTCACATAAGGAAGGCTACTGTGGAGGACCGAAGAGGGGCCAGTTGCCAGCGGGGCCATGAGAGTGTAGGGCAGTGGGCTTTGCTTAAAGGTAAAGGGTCCAGGGTCCGGGACAGGAGTCGATAGGCAGGATTCAGAGTACAAGCAGGCCACAGCACGGCCGCAGGTGTGAGGTTGTTAAGAACATAAGATGGGGGTGATGGGACTCACCACCGTGCTCTCCTGGGAAGGGCACATGATAAGGAGTGGTGGCAGGAGGCTACTGTGACAAAGAGGCAAGAGAGAGGAAGCGCAGGGACCATGTGGACAGTGAGGAGGGTCCTGGCTATGCCGTGCAGTGACCTTTCTGTGGGGGAGGGTTTCTCCTCTCTCTTCACAGTGAGCTGAGCCAAAAGCCACCTCCCCCTTGCTGGCCCTCCTGTCCCCTTGGTCAGCACTGCCTGCTCTGTGTCCTCCTCCCCCAGCTCTGCCCTCACCTCTGTCTAATCACTCCTACTGTGCCACTCCTCTTCCCCTTTTCTACTTGGAGCTGCTGATTTATTGGCTCTCCCTGTGGACCACAAGCTCACTTGATGGGGGTGGGGGATGATGCCAGTGAATCAGTAAGAGAAGTGTTTTGTGCCTGTGCTTATATAGTTTATACATTTTCATCAACAACAGAAGTCCAGGTGAATTCCCAGGGGGTTCTAGTGCTGGGTTGGGTAGGGGTAGGGGAGCAGTATCCTAAGCAGGACCATCAAACACGTCTGGCTACGAGCACAAACGTCTTAGAGGTGGTAAGAATTGGGTTGCTCTCCTGTTGCCCATCAGAGGGCGCTCCAGCCTCCAAATAAACATCTGGAGACTGAAGTTTGAGGTCCGGCTCTGAGGAACCAAACTCTGACTTCAGTGTTCATCCACCAATTGTTAGGGCTCCCCACTCTCACCATCACCACATTTGACTAGCTGGCCTGAGTCTCTGGGCAGGGGCACCAGCAGCTTGCTGGCTCATCTCCTAGGGAAGCAAAGGTAAGAAAGCCACCAACCAAACTGCCTCAGGCCAGTAAATGGAACAGAAGAATGTGTTGAGGGGAGGGCAGGGCCAGTGGTGGAAGCGAGTGGAGGGAGAGGATCTAGCTTCGCTGCCCCTTCCCCTCCTGCCAGAAATGACTACCGGGCAGAAGGGATAGGCTGGGCTTCTCAGATGGGGCCTCCAGACCAGCAGTAGCACAGCATGGTGACATCACATGGGAACTTGTTAGAAATACAAAGTCCTGGGCCCCACCCTAGACCTAGAGAATTGGAATCTCTGGGGGTGGGCCTGGCACTCTGCATTAACAAGCCCTCCAGGGAGTTCTAATAAGTGCTCAAATTTAAGAACCACTGGATGCGATAGCCACAGAAGAGAAAGGCTTCCTTGGTCTTCACTTTCAGAGACACCGGTGAAAGATGAAAGGTCACAGAGCCAGGCCCGCTCAAGTCAGATGGGGGGAAGGAAAAGAAAACTGGCTCTTCCTTCCTCCCATAGTCACTCCTGTTGGTGTCATCCCAAAGTCAGCCTTCCCGAGCAAAGGGGAAAGAGATGAAAATTTGAAATGTCTCCTGCGTATAGCCCAACCCAACCATCCAGCTTTGAACAAACACTGGCTCTTGTGGGGCGGCCCAAACACAATCTAAAGACTTGTTCCCATAAAAATTTCTCATTCCGTCTCTCCTCCTGCCATGAATTTACCTGGGAGATCCCCATCTGGCCCCTCACCCAAGGACACAGGGATTAATTGGAAATGGCCGCCCAGCTGTGGCTCTGCTGTTGGTTGTAGTTGTGGCCACGCCCGGTAGATGAGCCATTCATGGGCCAGACACCTGACCCAGGTTCTGACCTAGGGCTTGATTATAATTAGGGTCAAGTTTAAAAGCTGCTGCACTGCAGGGGCAGGGACAGTTCCTGGGTGTGGAAGGGAGCCTTCAGGACTAGCAGACAGAGGTTGTCAGCAGGAGGTAGATCTCTCAGCTCTACTGACTTCCCAGCTCCAGGGTTTGACCTTCTGCTTTCAGAGGTGAGTTTCACTCCCTGAGGATTGGTGAGTGCTTATCTCCTGGGCAGGGTTGACTCCCAGCTCTAGCATTTTGTGTTGAAACTTGGGAAGGAGGGAGTTGTCTGGTAAGGGAGAGGTCTCTGTATTTCCAGCTCCAGGGAGAGAACTGAGGGGGAGTCTGGGCTGTCAACTTTTCCTTCTGCTCCTTCTAGAAAGCCTTATCTTATTCTCGGGGTGAAATCCTGGTGAAATGGCCTCACTGCCTTTAAGTTTTATCCCCAAGCGGGAGCCTGGGCAAACGGCCCCTCCTTATCACACTGGGCTGGGAACACGTGTGCTCTGTGCTCTTACCCAGCCCTGGCGTCCCAGTTACAGGGGCCTGAGGTGCGTCGGGATGGTTTGTTAAATTATTTAAGTAAGTAACTAGTTGTCATGAGGGGCCCAAATTATCATTGGGAGGAACATGACCAAAAAAGGACTTGGCTGAGAAAAAGACTTAAGTACCAACAATTTTAAATTTAGGTTCAAATAGCCACAGATATGCAAAAATGACCCCAAGTTTTGCAGCAACAAATCTCCCTCCCATTCTTCTTTCCTGTTTGCCAATTTCCATCCCCAAGGGCAACACTCTTCCTAATATGTGCATACAAACGTATGCAGAAAAAGGTTCTCATTTCCATCCTTCTTTTACACAAAAGCTGCATATTTCCTGAATCCACCCCTCCCCCATTAACACACCTTGGAATTTTCCATATCCATGCTTTAGTGCCCTCATTATTTTTCACAGTTATGTAGTATTCCACATTGTGCAAATACTATAACTTATTTCACCTGTCCCCTCCTTTGGACTTGTCCAATGATCTGCTATCATAAGTAATGCCACAGTGCTTCAGCTTCTACATATATTTTCTTGCATACATTCAAGTGCACCTTTAGGATGTATTCTTCAAAGTGGAAGTACTAGATCTGAGGGAAACTGCACTTATAATTATGGTGGATGTCTCCTTACTTCCTCTGACAGGGAGACTGTTTGGAGCCAGACAGGGCAGCGTTTGAACCTCTTCTCTATGCTTTCTACCTATTTGCTCACCTGCTCAGTGTTCAATTTTAAACATTTGTAAAATGTGACCCACACAATTGTGAGAGTAAAATGGGCTCAGCTGTGAAAAGCATTGGTTGGTGACGAAGCTCATAGCGAGAGCTAAAGGTGTCAAGAGTCCTGGAGGCTGCAGTACAACTTCCCTGCCTTTCCCCAGGGGCAGGCAGCCTGGACTCTCTGGGGAATGTGCTGGAGCATTCGGGGAGACGTGGTGTCTGAGAGCCAACGACTGAGGCTGGTTAGCGAGGCCTTGGTTCCAATCGGAAGATGCCCTCTCCAGCGCCACCATCATTTTGCCCCTGGGGTTTCTAATATTCCCTGTTAATGGAACACTGGACTCCCCCTTCCCCGCCGGGCCTTCTGGGGCTAGCCCGAATGAAGGCACTTGGTTTGCCTTAAATCCTCCAAGCTTTGGTCCCTGGCACAGTCTGCAAATAAACACAATCTCTGCCATTTATTGAGTGTTTGTCGCCAACCTTACGTAATTCTGAGTATTCTCTATGCGTGATTCCATTCAGTTCTCAGAATTCTCCCATAGGGCGGGGAAGATTACCACCAGCAGCCACCCTCCTCGTTGCTCTGTACCCTTGCCCCAGCCAAATGGAGCATCCTGTTTGCGTGACTTCTTCAGGGTTCTTCCGGCTGTCCCCTGCAGGGGCCAAGAGGCCCTGTGATGTGAGTGGAGTTTCCTGTGGCCTTCTGTTTTGTTCAGCCTTCGTTTGACAAATTGACCACCAGATTTAAGGGTGAGTTTGATTTTATAGGCCCAGAAATGCAGTCTGTGTGTCTAACAGGAAAAACATAATGCCAGGTAACATCTCAAAATACCTGTGTGAAACTTTTCACCATTCGCTGCCAACTCGTATAAAAACTTAGTCAGCAGCCCATATTTTGAATCCTCTCACTGTGAGAGGTGTTCTCTGACCATTCTAACCAGGCTCCCAACAGCGCATCTGTTTTCTCTCTTGCTACAGGGGATCAGGACGACCTGGGAACCCAGCGTCTGTTTGACGGAGCCATTTCTCATGCCCTGCAACCAGGTGGCTCAGGCACTTTGTTGATCTAAGAACATGAGTGGAGAGAAGGAAGGGAACTCATTCACTATCCTCAGAATTTATGATGAACCAGAGGAGAGGAAGTATAAGTCAGAAGACTCTGACATTTCCGCCCAGCATGGGCTTGAAGCACAGTCCCAGCTGGGTGGGGTGTATGATATACCCCAGTGGCCCCTAGTTTCCCCAGCACAGCAAGGCCCGGTTTATCAGGAGATGTGCGCTCTGACCCCGCAGCAGTGGGCCCTCCAGACCCTAGACAGGTCTGAGCTCCAGGCCAGCTGGTTCTCTGCGGGGAAGCCAAGAGAAGATGCAGAGTTTGGCTTCAGGTAGATCTCCCTTGCACAGACTGGTAGGGGAGGGAACTCACCTGCGGGGTGGGGGGGGGAGGGGGAATCCTAGCTCAGAGCTCTCCATTTCATGCTCTCTCTCCTCTCCATTTGTCATAGCTACCTACCAGGATCCAGGTTTGGTAAGTCACACCGGGACAGTGTGGGCCACAGTACTGGAGGGAGGGTGGTAGCTCAAAGTCCTCAGATGGGGACCAAAAGCAAGGCCCCGGTGTCAGGAGAACAGGCTGCCAGACACCCTCTTTGTGAGCAGGTGGGTATTGATGTTTCCCTGCAGGCCAGCCTTGTCCTTTGCCACCTTCCAGTGATGAAGTCTGGTCATTCTTCAAAGCAATTGTAAGTGTCTTCTTTAAAAAAAAAAAAAAAACCAACTTGGGATCTTCCCCATCTCGGTCCCCCACCCCCCAAACAAGAAGCTAGTAAGAAGAAGGTGAGGGTGTGCACTGTGTCCATACTCATCCTGCCCCATAGGTGGCGGGCGTCTGTGGTTCCCTTCTGCTTTTGAACTAGGCTGCCCCCCTTCTCCCACCACCAGTGTACAAGGCCTTCCACTCGCAGACTCACCCCCTGGAGGGCTGTGTCCTAAGGGTCTCGGAGCCACGCTCTGCACTCCTGTTGCTCAGAATAGTCTCAAAAACGTGGCCCCATTTATGAAGGAAGGAAACCTGGGCACAACCTGGGCTAGTGCAGAAGGAGTTGCTGGTCTGGGGTCCCCAGATGAGGACATGGTTCCGCCTGGGGGTGAGCGAGGAGCTGTGGCACGAACGGTGAGTGTAGTCAGAGGATAGGGACAGGCAGTCCCCATGGATGATGGTGGCTCAGGGCTATGACCCCGTTCATGGCCACCTGCCTCCTCCCCTCCCCAGCCTCCCATTGCAGATGAAGTGGTTGTCAGGCCGAGGACCCCACGCGCACCCTTGAAGGTTGGCAGACTCCGCCACGGCAAGAGAGTCTGTGCCATTGCCATCAGCAGCTCGACTCACCACGTGTACACGTGTGGTCACGGCTACATCAAGGTGTGGGACAAGAGTGCTCTGCACGCCTGGAACAAGGCCCCTCAGGCTCAGCTGAACTTTCAGGTGAGGGTGTTCTAGAGGGCTTAGGGGAACCCAGACAGTGTTCTGTGAGGAGGCTCGGAGCCTACGCTTGGAGGAGGCGGTATGAGAATGCGAACCATTCCTACAGGACCATCAGAACTGTGTCCTCACCTGTAAGCTGTTCCCCGATGAGCAGAGCCTGATCACTGGCGGGGTGTCCCGGACCCTGACTCTTTGGGATCTGGCACCCACACCTCGCGTCAGGGCACAGCTGGCCTCCACGGGCCCCATATGCTACTCGCTGGCCCTCTCCTCCAATGCCCAGATCTGCCTGGCTTGCTTCAAAGGATTTGTTGAGATTTGGGATTTGCAGAACCAAATCTTGATCAGGTATGACCTGGGGGAGGGCCTGATGGTAAGGCGCTTGGGAAAACATGTGTCCTTGCTGGACCTCACTTTCCCCTCTGTGGAGTGGGACTAAGTGAGTCAGTGTGGAGAATACACCTGGGGTACCTCTAGGGCCTTCCTGGGCCCAAAACTTCTGGGGGGGTCCAACTAATACACAAACCTCTGAGTTCTTTTCCTCCAGGAAGCAAGAAATCCCTGAATATGGGTCCCGATGCGTGGACCTCACAGGCAATAAGTTCTGGACAGGAGGTGAAGATACCAGACTGTATTCCTGGGACCTGAGGAGTTGCCAGAAGCTGCAGCAGCTCAGTCTGCATCATGAGGTGCCTGGCCAGCTGCTCCCCTGGGCTGAGTGCGGCTGCCTGGGACTGGGAGCTGTGGGTTTCCTCAGGAGCGGGCCCGAGTGTGCGGGTGGGCATTAAGGATGGGGTTGGGCAGCCTTGAGCACTGACTCCGGATCTTCTCCCCAACAGATCCTCAGTATTACCCACGACCCCAGTGAGGAATGGGTGTTAGTGGGCCTGAGGACAAGCGATATCATAATCCTGCACTCACACCGGAAGGAGAGGTTTAAGGCCTCCATCAATAAATACGTCCACCACCACAACCTGAAATTTGCCTCCTCTGGTGAGTGAGAAACCAGGTGACACCTCAGGGTGACCTGTCACATTGCAGGGTGTCTACTTACTTGCAGAGCCTGGGTCCAGCCTTAATTCAGACTCCTAATTCCTCCCTCTCCAGCACTGACACCGGCCAAGCAGAGATCCTCGTGTCTACCTTCCCACTGCTCTCACCTCTGCGCCCCCCCCCTTCCCACTGATGGCCTGGCTGTCTTTCCTGCCTTCTGTCTACTCACCTCCTCTCCTTTCCTGACTGTCTCTGAAATGGTAGCTTCCTCCGCAGAGTGACAGCCTGAAGACACAGACAGACAGAAGAGGCATGAAGCCCAGGCTGAGTGTCCTTTTGTTCTGTGATGCTCACCACGACGATCCTGTGTGGCTGGGGCAGGGGTGCTGGTGAGGGGATGGTTCAGGTTGTGTCTCTGGTTTTTATGTTTGGGGAAACTGAGGCAGAGAAACCTTTTCCCTAGTCAAGTTGGGAACAGAGCTGGGACTGGAATGCAGTGTCTGGCCCCTCCATTGGTCTTTCCTTCACAGGGAGCTATTTTGTGACCACACTGGGCGAATCAATCCAATGCCTAGCTGCACCTTCTCTACAGAGGTTGTTTCAGGTACTGGAAGGAGGGATGTGAAACCCAGGCACTTGGAGCTATAGCCTCAGATCCCAGATGATCAGGTCCCAGAGACAGTGCAGGAAAGTACCTCTGAGATGGCACCTGGGGCCATTTAGTTGATGGGGGGGGAAGAGGACTTAAGGTCCTATACACTTGAGGGCTCCACCTTGAGCCCTGATGTCTGGCCCTGTCCCCAAACCGAGTCTCAGGTCTACACTGGGCCTTGAAAGAGTCCTAGATGAAGACTGCCCCTCTTGCCCAAGCCTGGCCCCTGCATGTCGTCCCCTTTTTGGCCTCTTTTTCCTCTAGGAAGAGGAGTCTACAGAAATCGTGTGTTGTGATGTGTCCTCTGACAGCCAGTACCTAGTCACGGGCTCCAAGAACTGTGCCTCGGTTTACCAGCTCTT
>PVKM010029900.1:0-17545 GCA_004027735.1 Carollia perspicillata | reverse complement strand
AAGAGGGGGGGAATGGGACAACTGTAATAGCATAATCAATAAAATATATTTTAAAAAGAACATAAACGATAAATACAGTACATTGAAAGCCAAAAAAAATATTGCAAAAGGTAGAAAGAAATAAAAGGTCAGAAAAAGTATGGTATAAAATATTTTTAAAATGGTACATCCATATAAAGCATTTACCATGAATGGAGTTTGCAGGACTGGAAGTTGCTCTGGCTGAGTCAGTGAGTGAGTGGTGAGTGCATGTGAAGGCCTAAGGCATCACTCTACACTATGGTAAACCTTATAAACACTACATTTGGGTTATACTACATTTACAAAACAACCTAAAATTAAATCAAGTACAAGAGAAAATGATACAATAAGTGATGTGGCAAATATGAAATGCATGAGGTTATTGCCAGCATAAGATGGAATACAGTTTTACAGTACATTTTTCATACACATAGAAAAAGTAAGTCTAATATAATGATAAGAAGTATAATATAGTAAATTCTTAAACTATTAATACAGTAATTTATTATCATTATCAAGTATTATGTACTATGTATAGTGATACATGCCATACTTTTATATGACTGGCAATACAGTAGATTTGTTTACATATTTACATCACAACAAATACATTGCACTCTGACATTATGATGACTATGATGTTACTAGGCAATAAGAATTTTTCAGCTCTGTCACAGCCTTATGGGGCCACTGCCATATAAGTGGTCCATCATTTACTGAAACATCATTATGTGGTACATGACTAAATTGCAGACTCTAGGGCAACTATTAAAAAGAGTTTTAAAAGTAAGTATAACTGACATGATAAGAAAAGAGAGAAAATAAAGTCATAAAATGTTCCATTAAAACACACAAAAAAGAAATATTAATCCAATTACATCAATAATCACTTTGAGTGATAATGGTCCAAACGCACCAATTAAAAGGCAGGGATTGTTAGAGAAAATCAAAAAACAAGATGCAAATACATCTTGTTCACAAATAAGTCATTGTAATTTAAAGACATACAGCATCCAGCAGTAGTAAGGCCTGCTTGAATGTGGTTGGTAGGGTAAGGATGTGGGTGTACTAATTCATAGTTTTAATTTGAACATTTTATCTAAAATGTCATATGGTGTCCTTGAGTGTCATATTGTTAAGTTACAGAATTACATTCTTATGATTTTGTAATAAAAATTTTGTAATAAAACGGTTGTTATTTGTGCCTGACCCTATATACATTAAATTTAAATGGATGGAAAAAATACCATGCTGACACTTATAAATCATGAGTAGCTATGTTAATTTCAGGCAGAGCATATTTCTAATGAAGGAAAGTTATTAGAGAAAAAGAAGGGCTCTCTATAATGATAAAGGGTCAATTATTTCAAGAAGACATCACAATCCTTAAGAAGTACAAACCTACCAACAGAATGTCAAATTGCATACGTTGAAAACTAATAGAAGTGCAAGGAAAAATAAATGAATCTACTATTAGATTGGAGACTCCTAAACCCTTCAATCAAAAATGGACAGATCCAGCCCCAATTGATGTGATTCAGTTGGGTGGGCATTGTACTGCAAAGTGAAAGGTTGCAGGTTTGATTTCTCTTCAAGGCATATGTCTAAGTTGTGGGTTCTGTCTCCAGCTGGGGTGCATGCGAGAGGCAACCAATCAATGTTTCTTTCTCATATCAATGTTTCTCTGCCTCTCTTTCTCTCTCCCTTCTCCTCTCTTAAAAACAAATAAAATAAAATATATGGACAGATACAGCAGGTAGGCAATTAGTAGGAATATAGTTGACATTAACAACACCATTAATCAATTGGATATAATGGGCATGTATAGACTACTTCATCTGACAACAGCAGAATACACAATCTTTTGACACTCACATGGAATGGTCACCAAGAGAGACCATATTCTGGGTCATAAAATTCACCTTAACAAGTTTAAAATGATAGAAATCAGACAATGTATGTTCTCAGATCCCAATGGAATTAAAGTAGAAATCAATAACAGAAAGATACCTGAAAAAATCCTAAAATACCTATACATTAAACAACACATAGGTCAAAGAGGAAATGGCAAGATAAAATATTAAATATTTTGAACTAAATTGAAATGAAAACACAACTCATGAAAATTTGTGAAAACTGTGGTTAGAGTAATGTTTATATCATTGAATGCATATATTACAAATAAACATGTAAATTAAGTCATTTA
This sequence comes from Carollia perspicillata, assembly GCA_004027735.1. Classification (NCBI taxonomy): domain Eukaryota; kingdom Metazoa; phylum Chordata; class Mammalia; order Chiroptera; family Phyllostomidae; genus Carollia; species Carollia perspicillata. The sequence goes on along the minus strand of PVKM010029900.1, from coordinate 15,318 downwards.
AGTTTTCACTTTAGGAAACTAGAGAAAGAAAAGCAACCCTAATGCAGAAGAAAAGAAATAATAAAGCATAGAGCAGAAATTAATGAAGAAAACAGGAGGAAGTCAATAGGTAAAATAAAAAAACCAAAGGTTGGTTCTTTGAAAAGATCAATAAAATCAATCAGCCTCTAGCTAGACTAACTAAGAAAAAAAAAGAACACACAGTATTAGTATCATAAACAAGAGGGGGCATAATATCACTACAGATCTTATGGACATCAATAGGATAATACAGTAACATTATGAAGAACTCTATGTTCACAAATTCGGTAACCTGAATAATACTGACCACGTAATTGAAAGAAACATTTTGCTAAAACACACACACAAAGAAATAGATAATGTACTTAAGCCTATATCTATTAAAGAAACTAAATCTATAATAAATAACTTTCCAAAAACTAAAAGCAGCACATATAGATGGATTTACTGAATTATACCAAACATTTAAGGAAATAATTATACTAATTCTCTACAGTTGCCTTCAGAGAATAGAAGCAGAAGGAATAATTCCTAACTTATTTTAGAAGGCCAACATTACCTTAGTATCAAATCGAGGCAAAGACATTACAAGAGAAGAAATTTACAGACCAATGTCTTTCATGAAATAGATGCAAAAATCTTCAAGAAAATATTAGCAAATCAAATCAACAGTGTATATAATATTTACATACAACAACCAAGTATGACAGGCTGATTCAACATTTAAAAATCAATAAATGTAATCCATAACATTAATAGGATAAAAAAGAAAAACCACATGATTATGTCAATAGATGCAGATAAAGCACTTGACAAAATGCAAAACCCATTTATGATTTAAGAAAACTTCTCAACAAACTAGAAATAGAGGGGAACTTCTTCAACTTAATAAAGAATATCTACAAAAAACCTACAGCTGAAATCATACTTAATAGTGATAAACTTGAAGTTTTTAGGACTGAATACAATATCAGGTACAAAATAAAGTACAACGCTTTTTACTGGTGAGAAACTCAAAACCCAAAGCTTTTAAAGACAAGATATAAAGGAAGGCTATATCCTTTTCACCACCTATTATCAACATCATACTAGACAATAAGACATGTATGAAGATTGGGAAGAAAGAAATAAAACTGTCTTTGTTCACAGATGACATGATTGTCTATGTAGAAAATCTGAAAGAATTGACAAAAAAACTTCTGGAACCAACAAGCAGTTATAGTAAAGTTGCAGGATACAAGGTTAATACACACAGGTCAATCCCATTCTTATATGCCAAAAATGAACAAATCATTATTTATATTAGCACCCAACAAAAAAAGACATATTTAGGTATAAACCTTGCAAAATATGTACAGGATTTGTATGATGAAAACTATACAACTCTGATGAATGATATCAAATAAATAGAGGACTATTCCATAGCTATGGATAAAAAGACTCAATATTACCAAGACTTCATTTATGCCCAACTTGATATATAGGGTTCAATGCAAGCCTACCCTCCCTCCCCAAATCCCAGCAAGTTATTTTTTGTATATCAACAAACTGATTGTGAAGTTCATATAGAGATGAAAGACCCAGTACAATACAATATAAATGTAGCCAATACAGTATAAAAAGAGAAGAACAAAATTGGAAGGCACATACTACCTCATTTTAAAACTTAGTCTATAAGGGTACAGTAATCAAGAAAGTGTGGTACTGGCAAAAGAAAAGACAAATAGATCATTATAATAGAATAGAGAGCTTAGAAATACATATACATATGTATAGTGAACTGATCTTTGACAAAATAGCAAAGGCATACAATGGGGAAGGGGTATTCTTTTTTTTTTTAAATTGTTTTTCAAGTACAGTTGTCTCCATTTTCCTTTCACCACTCCCCCCACCCCACCCATCTGGGGAAGGGGGATTCTTTTTAAGGAATGGTGTTGGGGCAAGCGGACATATGTCCACATGCAAAAAAAAATGAATCTAGAAACAGACCTTACATGCTTTACCAAAATTAATGCAAAATGTGAAATACAAAACTATTCACCAAAATTATTTCAAATGTCAAATATAAAACTATTACACTCCTAGAAGACAATACAGGAGAAGATCTAAATGACCCTGGGTATCATGATGACTTTTTGTATATGACACCAAAGGCATGATCTATGAAATAAATAATAAGCTGGACTTCATCAAAATTAAAAGCTTCTGCTCTGCAAAAGAAAATGTTAAGAGAATTAGAAGACAAGCCGCAGACTGGGAGAAAATATTTCCTTTATAAGACACATCTGATAAAGGATTGTTATCCAAAATATATAAAGAACTCTTAAAACTCAACAATAAGAAAATGAACAACCTGATTTACTTCAATAGACAGTCTACCCAAAGAAGTATGCAAATAGCAAATGAACATGAAAATATGCTCCATATCATAGATCATCACACAAATTCAAATTAAAATAAGGAGATACCACTACACACTTATTAGAATGACCAAAATCCAAAACACTGATACCACCAAATGCTGGTTAGGGTGTGAAGAATCCAAAATTGTCATTTATTGCTGGTGGGAATGCAAAATAATAAAGCCGCTTTGGAAGAGAGCTCAGGCGTTTCCTGTAAAAAGAAACATAATCTTAGCACACAATCCAATAATTGTGCTCCTTGGTATTTCTTCAAAGGATTTGAAAAAAACTTATGTTGACACAAAAACCTGCACACAAAAGTTTATAGCATCTTTTTTCATAATTTCCAAAACTTGGAAACAACTAAGATGACCTACAGCAGGTGAGTGTATAATAAGCTATGGTATATCCAGAGAATTAAATATTATTTAGCACTTAAAAGGACAGTGTCATCAGAAGGATGGCAGCAAGAGAGAGATCCCCTTGGTCTCTTCCCTGGAGCTGATATTACCCAAAGCAATATACAGTTTAAATGCAATCCCCATCAAAATCCCAATGTCATTTTTAAAAGAAACAGAAAAAAAATCACCAGATTCCTTTGGAATCACATAAGACCCTGAAAAACCAAAACAATCCTGAGACAAAAAGAATGAAGGCAGAGGTATCACATTATCTGAATTCAAATTATATTACAGAGCCATAATTATCAAAACAGCATGGTATTGGCAGAAAAACAGACACACAAATCAATGGAACAAAATTAAGAGCTCAGATATAGCCCTGGCTGGTGTAGCTCAGTAGATTGAGTGTGGGCCTGTGAACCAAACAACTGTGGTTCAATTCCCAGTCAGGGCACATGCCTGGGTTGCAGGCCAGTTCCCAGCAGGGGATGCATGAGAGTCAACCATACATTGATATTTCTCTCCTTCTCTTCTTCCCTTCCCCTCTAAAGATAAATAAATAAATTTTAAAAAAGAGCCCAGATATAAACCCATATGTATATGGGAAAATCATTTTTGATAAAGAAGCCAAAAAATACAACTGGGGAAAAAAATCTTTTTTAGTACATGGTGCTGAAAAACTGGACAGTGACATACATTACCGTATCTGAATAATAATGAATTATATTAAGACATCACATAGTATAATCACCCTTTAAACTGTAAAATTCAGTGTTTTTAGTATATTTACAGAGTTGCACAACCACCTCCATGAACTATTTTCAGAGGATTTTCATCACCCCAAAAGAAACCCTAGGATACCAGCAAAAAATGGTAGAGTAAGAACCTATGGACATTTTCTTCCCCATAAAAGCAATGAGAAAAATGGTGGAAAATGTCAGAATCAACTTTTTCAGAACTCTAGAAATTAACTAAAGTTTTACAGCAATTTGGGGATTATTTATTCAAGAAAAACCGCTGAATCTCAGAAAGAGCAGCTAATTTGATTGCACTTTTATTTGTCCTATTTCCATGTCCCTCCTCTCCAGATCCATGGTAGCCTGGAACACCAATAGCCTGAAATTGTGGTGAAATTCTGAGGCCTGACAGTTACTAAAAGATGCAGAGCAGGGATGGAGCTCCTCCAAAGAGCTCATTCCCAGAGAATTGACGGGTCATTGATTGATGTGTTTGGCAACTATTATTTTTTGTTTTTAAAATTCATTCATTCATTCATTCATTCATTCATTTATAGAGGGGAAGTGAGGGACAAAGGGAGGGAGAGAAACATCAATTTGTGGCTGCCTCTCACCCCCCCCCATCAAATGGGGACATGGCCCCCAACCCAGGCATGTGCCCTGACTGGGAGTCGAATGGGTGACCCTTTGGTTCACAGGCTGGCACTCAAACCACTAAGTCACATCAGCTAGGGCTCTAAGAAGTCTTTTAAGAAGACTTCTAAGAAGTCTTCATTTTTCATAAATGTAGTTAATATATAACATTTAAATAACCACTTATTGAGATTTTATTGGGATCATTGTGTAAGAAGTTCTGTTCTAATCAATTAGGCAAGGACCTCCTCCTGTTGTCACCCAAAATAGAAGAAAAAGAGAAAATTACTGAATTCACAGACTTTTTCCTTCTAAAATAATCTAATAATAAAAAAATTAGAAAAGGATTTTGTGATGACCTAATCTTACCTCCCAGTTGAGAATGCGGCATGAAATGGATAACTATTGGCCTGGAGTTTTCCCTGTGATGCTGTTGCTTTAGGCACTCTTTCTCTGGTTCTGGTTATATAAGGATTATATCAGGGCCCTGGCTAGCGTGGCTCAGCAGATTGAGTGCCAGCCTGTGAACTAAAGGGTCACTGGTTCGATTCCCAGTCAGGGCACATGCCTGGGTTGCAGGCCAGGTCCCCCAGTAGGGGGCATGCCAGAGGGAACCACACATTGCTGTTTCTCTTCCTCTCTTTCTCCTTCTCTTTTCCTCTCCAAAAAAAAAAAGTCTTGAAAAAAAGGACTATATTGTGAAAGATACACTACAAGTATTAAAATAGTACTGTTTAGAATAATTTTTTAAATTATTTTATTTTATTTTTACTTTTAGAGAGAGGGGGAGAGAAATGAAAAGAAAAACATCAATATGTGGTTGCCTCTTGAGCGCCCCCTAGTGGGGAACCTGGCCTGCAATTCAGGCATGTGCCCTGACTGGGAATTCAACTAGTGACCCCTTGGTTTGCAGGCCTGCACTCAACCCACTGAGCCACACCAGCCAGGGCCTGTTTAGAGTCAAATGGTAACAATATTTAGTGCATATTTTGAATTTTCGTACAGCTTTTTCTAAACTCTATTTTATGCCCTTTACAAATCTGAAGGAGAAAGCAAACACCTACCTGAAATTTTAAATAAGATTCTGAGATGATTTTACAAGTTAATTTAACACATATGAATGAGACTTTTATTTCTTGAAGTTATTTGTTCAGTCCAATTTATGCTGATACCATCCACTGAATGTTTAAGAAAAGAGAAAGTCTGCCTGTGTTAAATGCCCCCCTAACATAACAGTCTTGATTTTTCCAGCTAGTTTAGCAAAATAAAGGGAGAGTGAAATTATTGTCCTCCTTCTTTTGTTTTTTTTTCTCCCCTTCATGGATTCTTTCATTCTATTTATGAAAATGATACTCATTTTCTACACTAAGTGGTTTTGGACAGAAACTGCTGTGTGACATGAATATATTTTTATACATTGAAAATGTCAGTTTTCTATATTTGGCTATAACTGACCAACATTGAAATGACAGTTTGTACTTAACAATAGTTGGATGGTGGCAGATATTATACCAAATCACGTGAAACTCTCTCATCAGGGCCAACATGCAGTTTGCATAAATGGTAGCACATATATGTTTGTATTCTGTAAGAAAAGATAAGGCTTTGGGTTTGAAGAATCTATCAAATGATAACTTGCAGGTTAGCAAGCTTTGTGATAATTTAAAATATATGCTATAGCTTGAACATAGTTAATAAGACAAAAAGAAAACCTCTTAGCCCTTCCTTCCCTTCTAAGCACATAATAGCCTATTCAGTGATGACAGTGTCCATGGCCACTATCTTCATTTTGTCTAGAAATTAGGTTACATGGCTAGTACTGTTGTTGCATCCAGGATTTTGCTAAACAACCACAGACAGATATTATGCATTCTGAGGCATCCAATTAATTACCAATCTGAAGAAAACTGAAACTGCTCTTGCTGGTGTGGCTCAGTGGACTGACTGCTGGCCTGAGAATCAAAGGGTTGCTGGTTTGATTCCTAGTCAGGGCACATGCCTTGGTTGCTAACTAGGACCTCAGTAGTGGGCACTGGAGAGGCAACAACACATTGATGTTTCTCTCTCCCTTCCCTTCTGTCTAAAAACAAACAAACAAACAAACAAACAAACAAATAAAATCTTATAAAAAGAAAACTGAAACTGAGCAGAATGCACTTAACCACTCTTCATTATTTTTAATGTGTATGCTCTATGTTGGTGGGCTATTTCAGTAAATATGTAGCTATTGGGAATAGCTCCTTTTAAGTAATTTTCTTAGTTATTTTATCTATTCATACTGAGAACTGTACTCCAACTCTGCAATAAGGTTGCAACTCATCTCTTTGTCACTAAAGATTGTAATTCAGTATCCCACTTATACTTGCTTTTTGATGTATATACAAGTAAAATTTTATAGATAATATTTCTTTGTAAGTCTTTTTGCTTTATTGTTTTTTAAAAATTTCCATCTTAGGTTACATTCAAGATTTTCAAATTATTGGTAATAATAATGAGTATTTGATAATGTTTTATATAATAAGAACTTGTGTTTCCTTGGCATCAAAATCTCTTGATAAATCATACTTCTATCAATGGAAGCGATCAACAAATGTATTGTCTTTTTAGGAGGTACTGAGTAACCTTGGGATTATAAAAATTAGGTTAATCTAATCCTTTTTACCCTTCAGAAATTTTTCATCCAGGAGAGTAAAAGTAATATGTGCAGAACTACAAAACAGCATATAGATATATGATCTGCTACCTTTAGGATCGTGTAGCTTATGATGACTAGGGCAGAAATTTGTCTGTGCTTTGAATTATGAACTAATTAAAGAAGCAAGTGATTAGCATATAAAAGGGTACTGTACCCATAAAATACTTGTTTAATAATTTAACAAATTAATGATGTCTCTAAAAGATTATGTAATATATAGCTTATATCTTAGTTTCAGCTCACATTTATAAATTAAACTATTTAGGCTTAATTCAGTAGTTTTTTAACATATATTCAAAAAGGAATCCTTTTGTTTCTTGAAAACATTATAGTAAAACTTCTGATACTCTTTAGAGAATAGCATACATGAAAAGATGTGTTAATGTTGAAACTATATTAAAATCACGTTTCTGCATTTTTGAAAACTGTACAAAACTTTTAGACCAGAGAGACTTTAAAGCCCTTACCTTCATTAGCAGCTACATCTCCAAAGGAGGAGCCATATCCTAACTGTAACATTTGTCCAACCAAACTGGAAAAAAATACCAAGGAGAAAAAAAGCAATAGTTATTACCAAGCAATAATCATCGACTGACTGATATGGAAGGTACTTTGTCATTTAAAACTGTCATAAAGAGGCAGAAACTACTCACATGAAGATGTAGGAACTACTGTTATTCCCATTTAACAGATGAGAAAAATAAGATTCAGAAAGGTTAAAGAATATGTTTACATTCACACAGCTAGTAAGTGGTGGTAAACTTAATCCAGGTGTTCTGGCTCCAGAACCCACAATCTTCACCACTACATCATAGAGCTTCAAGCTGTCATTAGAAATGTCTTAAAATTCAAAGGAATATAGTCTGACACCAAAGGACAAAGAGTTTTGATGAAGTGGCAGAATGACAAAAGGAAGAATTTCTGCCATTCTTTAGAGAGAAAAATTAATTATTAATAGACAAATAAGGCCAGCTAAAGTTAAAACAAATGAAGATAGTGATTTCAGGAGCATATACAGTCTGTAAGAACCTTCTGTAACCATGCAATCAAAGAAAGCTACATCACTGATGGTTTGATATTTTCTAAGCAAAATAATAGAGAATAATTAATAACTGTGAATTGGTGTATTACAAGGAAAATCATAATAACAAGAGATCATTTTAATCTATAGCTTCTGGGTATCATTATTAATGACCTATATATATACAATCTTTCCAAAACAAATTTCTGTTAGCTTCTGGGGAACAGACTGTAATACTCTTCATTAGAATTCATTAAGTGACAATGTTTCAACCCTCTACAGATATTAAACAGAATCTTAGCATAGATCTCTTTTAAATTAATGATCTTTAGTGGTATGAACATAAATTCTATTCATTTTTTAGTCACATACCATAATGTAAATGTTTTGTAAAGACTTTTTTGGTGCCATAAAAAACAACTAAAAAACAAAGATGTATTTGGTTTGGCAAACCATGCAATAAAGAAAGCTTTTAGCCTGAACTAGGAAAAACAGGATTCTCTCTCTCTCAATTCCAAATGGTCAATGGCTATGTGTGGCTAATAGCTGTTGCATTGCACAATGTAGTTATAGATTATTTATATTATTGCATAAAGTTCTGTTAGACAGCCTTAATATAAGTGAAATGTATATTTTCTGTTAAAAGGGTTTAGTATCTTTGACACACGGATCAAAGATTTTCATATATTCATTTGATCATTTATTTCCCTTTTAAAATTGAATTTATTGCAGTAGCATCGGTTAATTAGATCATATAAGTTTCAGGTGTACATTTCTATGATACATGTTCTGTATAGTGCATTGTGTGCTCACCACCCAAAGTCAAATCACCTTCTATCACCATAGATTTGATCCTCATTATCCATTACTATGATCCCATTCCCTTTCCCTCTGGTAACCATGACACTGTTGTCTGTGTCTATGACTTTTTGTTTGTGTTCTTATTTGTTCATTTGTTGCTTTCAGTTTTATATCCCACATAGGAGTGAAACCATATGGTTATTTACATTTTCTGTATGATTTATTTAACTTAGCATGATATTCTGAAGATGCATCATGCATAACTATTTTAATCAGTACATAAAATCCTAAGCAATTAATATTGTCATATCTTTAAAAATACAACCCCTGTATGTTCCCCTTAAAAGAGTATATTATAGGTAGGATAATAAAATTAACTGTTAATTTTCCAAAAGAAAGTTAAAAACAGAAGTCTAACTTAGAAATTAAGAATTTTCTCAAGTCAAATTAGAAATTAATGTGATTTATAAGTTATTGTATTTAAGTAGAAATATTTTTTATGTTTTTCCTTCAGTGTTCCAGGAATGTGAAAACATGACATTTATGAAAGTGTAATGTCAATAGCATTGTCAGCATTAAAAAAATTATTTTAAATGTACATAGAGTCAATAAGAAACAGCATACATTTTCCCTGCTGAGCTGTGACTGATGTTCTTTTCCTGAAATGTTGAGAAATGGACTTTCTTGTTTAAAAAAATTACCATTCCTGGCCTTACTGGCATTAGATAATGTAATAAATTACATTATAAAATTCATTTTATTTAAATATAGATGGTATAAAATATTATATTAATTTTGGATATATAATATACTGATTTGAGAATTATATGTCTTACAATGTGATCATCACACTAAGTCTAGTAGTCATCTGTTACTGCAAACCTCTCTAAAATATAGGTTAGAAACATTATGAGATACAGGATATTATACACAATAAAAACAAAATCAACATCATGAGAATACATTGTGTTATTTTTCATTTGATACATCCTCAATGACAATTCAAAGCCACTTTAACTTTTACTTGAAATAATTTAATGCTTCTCAGAGAGTTTAGTTGTAAGGGCATATTGCTTTCTTCAGATACAGTTACTATTACACTTTCATTATAAATAATTAACTAACAAAATTTTGGGAATAAAAATGACACAAGCATATTTTCAATTCAGTATCCTGTTGAAACACATAATCCTGCAAAGAGACAGTCTTATTTCATTGCCCAAAGCATATGCTGTCAAGGTAAACCTGGCTCCACACTGTCTTCCTCACAATTAATACTAATCAAAGATCATTCAGAACCTTAGCATACAGGTTAAAAATGTGTGGTATGACATAGTTAATATCTGTCATCTGTCCTTCATTTTACATCACTCTGACTAGCATTCTATCTAGTTATCTAAGAAAAATCACAGTTCAGGAAGTAATTCTTTAATTTCCTGAGGCTGACTTCTGTCTTCCTCCTTGTAAGCAGTTGACAAAATTATATCGTTTTCTTTGACTTTCATCATAAGAGTCATAAGGACCAGTTTAATGAGGTTGTCATGTCTAAAGCAGTGGTTCTAAAACTTGAGCTTCCATCAGGTTCATTGGGAGGAACTGTGAAAACAAAGATCTCTGGGCCTGTTCTGCAGAGTATTTGATTCAATGTCTAGGATGGGAACCCAGAATTTATGTTTCTAACAAGTTATAGGTAGTGCTGATGCTGCTGGTCAAGGCAGCACTCTTTGACAATAATTAGTCTAAGGTAAAGGATACAATTGGCAGCATATGCCAGAATTCTTGTTTTAAGGTACAAAATATGTCCTATATGTCCCTTATGCACTGTTAAATTGTATTCATTTTTTTCTTTTTACATCTCTAACATAATGATCACAAAATACCTGTCTTCAAGTTCTCTGATTCTTTCTAATGCCTTATCAAGTCTGATGTGGATGCCTCTAATAAATTTTTTTCAGGTCAATTATTATATGTTTTAATTGCAGGTTTTCTGGTTTGTTCTTTTTTATAGTTTCTATCTTTTTGTTGATAACATACTTTTGCTCAAACATCATTTTCCTTATTTTATTTAATTGTCATCTGTGTTGCATTTAATTCATTGAACATCTCAGTGCAAGTTATTATAAATTCTCTATTAGGCATCCCACAGATCTATATTTCTTTTTTTTAAGATTTTATTTATTTATCTTTAGAGGGAAAGGGTTAGGGAGAGAAATATCAATGTATGGTTGCCTCTTGTGTGTCCCCTGCTGGGAACTGGCCTGCAACCCAGGCATGTGCCCTGACTGGGAATCGAACTGCGATCCTTTACTTCGCAGGCCCATGCTCAATCCACTGAGCTACACCATCCAGGGCAGATCTATATTTCTTTAAGGTTGGTTCCTTAAGTTTTCTTTGGTCTCTTGGGTGTGCAGTGTTTCCCTGTTTCTTTCTATGCCTTGTGAATATTTGTTGAGGCTTGGGCATTTAATAAAACAACCACCTCCTCCAGTCTTTTACCCACTGGCTACATGCAATGGAAGACCTCTGCCAGTCAGGCCAGCTAGAGTTTCTAGGACCTCTCAAACCTTTTCTGAGGATGTCATTTCTTTAGGCTTATGTGTGTGCTTCTAGTCATCTCAAATTTTCAACATCCACTTGCCCTTGCTTCTTCTCAGTATCCTATATTCTCTTGATCCCCTGAAAGATTGTCGAACTGAAGCTCTAATGTGCCATAATTATCACGTTTTCAGCAGTGTCAAAACAAGTTTGCTAATCCTGTCAGCACTCTGAAGCAAATGGGACAGATACCAATTCCTTAGGGAGCCCTCAGTCTAGTCAGAACGTTGGATGCATTATTTATCATTTCTGTCCTTAGGGTGACTCCCCTGTCTGGGAAGTTTCCTTTCATCCTTTCTGGTGGTTCTTTCTCTGCCTTTGAGGTGTTTCCTCACAGGCATGAGCTGAAGAGTATTCTGCTGAATACTAGAGGGGAAACCTATGCAGATCTACAGAACTCTATTTTTGCAGCTCTTTCCTCTTTGTCATTCTTCTCTACATGTTCTAGCTCTCCCGGTCTCCCCACACTCTTAACTCTGTCTGCCCAACTCAGGAAATCTGCCACATTTTCTTTGGGTTTCTCTTATTCTTTAGCCTGGAAGCACTCTCAAAGCAGAAACTATGGTTAAAGTTCATTGTTTCCAGTGTCTCTGGCATTACTTTTATTTACTGCCTAATTTGCTGTGTACTAAATATCTTTTCCAACATAGTTTGTACAGTTTTTTAGTTATTACAGACAGGAGGGTAAGTATTATACTTATTATTCTATCTTATTGGATGTGAAACTTACCCCATCCATGATTTCATATTATATAACAGTCAATCAAATATACCTTTGAAATTGTTAATTATATTACCTTAGTTATAAATAATCATATTTTTGGATATAGAGGACATAACAATGAGATTGAAACAAGTTAAAGTTAAACAATTTCTATATAGGTATAGGAACTTGAACTTGAAACTCAGGAGAAAGGTAAGGTTTTGATGTTCTAAAGGAGACCATTGAATAAAATCTATTTGAGATAAATGTAAAGTTGTTTAGCATATTTGCATGACCTTTGTTTTTTATCAATACTTAATATTAAGAATACTTTTTGTACTGATGACATAACTAAGATAACATGTGGTGTGAAGCAGAGTATTCCCTGGAACAGTTAATATGAACTTCCTTACAGAGAGGTATACAAGGAATTGAATAAACTAAATATGTCAATGTGAAAAAACTGCTAGATAAAGACAAACAACCAAGGCTATGTCTATAGGTGCCAATAATTCGTCCACTTTGATTGAATTGATTGTTGAGGTAAGGTAACATCTAGTATATCTAAGTGATTTTTCATTTAGTTCACCAATTGCTAGACAACTTTGGGTCAATCTATCTATTTCGATGCTTATATAAAATGAACAACATATTGGTAAAAATCGACATTAACATTTTGATTTTTATGAGTGACATACTGAGTATATAACAAGTTTCATTTATTTTGAAATAGGAATTCTAGCGACTGTACCTTTATAATTTTTTATATTAATACTTGTAATATTTTCCTGTGATTTTGTATTTTTATATACTCTTTCTACTTGCCTTTGGCATTCTGTTTTATATTTTAGTTAATGAGTCAAAGAGCATTTTAATATTTTTAAAAAAATTTAAAGATTTTATTCATTTATTTTTAGACAGAGTGGAAGGGAGGGAGGAAAAGAGGGAGAGAATAAACATCAATGTGTGGTTGCCTCTCATGCACCCACTACTGGGGACCTGGCCCATAAACCAGGCATATGCCCTGACTGGGAATCAGACTGACGACCCTTTGGTTCTCAGACCAGTGCTCAATCCATTGAGCCACACTAGCCAGGGCCATTTTAATACTTTTATATATTGCCTCATTATATCCCCTTTCTGATTATTTATTTGTAAGTAATAAAACATAAAGGGAGATTCATTTAACTTGCTTAATTTTTATAAGCATATAAGAATTTTCTTAGTTGTTTTAGTCTATACCACTAACATAATAAGCTTTACTCACAGGTGAAAGTAGCTTGTAGATTTAGCTTTCAAATGGTCTATTTTCTGTTTTATTGAGAAGAAAACTATGATTCATTTTCTAAACAGAAACAAAATGGTATGAAGATTTTCTCAAATGACCTCATTTATTCCAATTCATCAAATCTTAAGAGAAATTGTACTTGCTAAGGTTTCTGAGTCTTGAAATGTAATGCCGCTTACAGGATTAAGCATGTGCTCTGATTTGATTATTCACCATGATTGTGTTGATCACTTTTCATGTAATATCCACTCAAATTTGTGAATAACAGATGAACTTGTGCAGACATCCTGACCATTGACAACTGAACATTACAATCAATGGTTTTTTTTTGTTGTTTGTTCAATAACAACTGTCCCCATCTTTCCCCTATTACTCTCCCCTGCCCTCCCACCCCCTTCTACATTTAGTCCTGCCCCCCCATTATTTTGTCCATGGGTCCTTTATACATGTTCCTTGATGAACCTTCCCCTTCTTTTACCTGTTACCCACCTGCCCTCTCCCCTATGGTCACTGTCAGTTTGTTCTTTATTTCCACATCTCTGATTCTATTTTGCTTGTTCACTTGTTTTATTGATTAGGTTCCATTTATAGGTGAGATCATATGGCATTAATCCATGTTATTTTTTAAATGTGTGTGAATGTTCTCTTTCTATGTGGATAGTAATGGGATTAACAAACAAAGGGATAACTGTGTGTCTTCTATGCAGAGCACTTCTTCTTTAATTCTAAGATTAAATTGGCCCTGTATAAATATATTCATAATAATTTTGTATGATATAATATTTAAAGTAAACATACCATATTTTACATAAAATATAAATATTTTATTACTTTATAAAAGAAAAGCTTATGCACACTGAGTGGAGAATTGGGAATATACAAGGTCTCAAGTATAATTAAAGTTTAATTTGATCAGTGTCTCAGATTTCACATCTATGAAAATGAAGAGAAGCATAATCTGAAATTTATTTCAATACATATCAAATTTGCTTTAAGTGAAAATCATATTGGCAATAAATAACATTTTAGTCATGAACTTTTAAACTCAGTGTACTTTTTAAAATTTATTTTTTATTATTGTTCAATTACAGTTGTCCCACTTTTTCCCCATTGCTTTCCCCCACCGGCTCCCCCTATCAATCCCCACCCCATTGACTGTGCCCATGAATCCTCCATTCATATTCCTTACTTGCCTTTCCCCCTAAATTCAGTGTAGCTTTTCAAAAATGGTTCCTTATTTATTTTAAACTTCATTCCTATTGTTTTTTTAATTGATTATGCCATTACAATTCTCCCATTTCCCCCTTCATTCCCCTCCACCCTGCAAACCCCCTCCCACCCACACTCCCCCTCTTTAGTTCATGTCCATGTATCATAAGTTCTTTAGCTTCTACATTTCCCACACTACTCTTGCCCTCTCCCTGTCTATTTTCTCCCCACCATCTATGCTACTTATTCTCTCTACCTTCTCTCCACCCTCTCCTCCCGCTCCCCTGTTGCTAACCTTCCATGTGACCTCCACTTCTGCTCTGCTCCTGTTTTAGGTGACCGCTTAGTCTGCTTTTGTTTTAGGTGTGGATGTTAATAATTGTGAATTTGCTGTCCTTTTACTGTTCATATTTTTATCTTCTTTTTCTTAGGTAAGTCCCTTTAACATTTCATATAGTAAGGGCTTGGTGATGATGAACTCCTGAAACTTGATCTTATCTGAGAAGCACTTTATCTGCCCATCCATTCTGAATGAAAGTTTTGCTGGATAGAGCAGTCTTGGATGTAGGTCCTTGTGTTTCATGACTTGGAATACTGCTTTCCAGCCCCTTCTTGCCTGTAAGGTCTCTTTTGAGAAATCAGCTGACAGTCTGATGGGAACTCCTTTGTAGGTAACTGTCCCCTTATTTCTTGCTGCTTCTAGAATCCGCTCCTTCATTTTAATCTTGGCTAATGTAACTATGATGTGCCTTGGTGTGTTCCTCCTTGGATCCACCTTCTTTGGGACTCTCTGAGCTTCCTGGACCTCCTAG
>PVKM010029899.1:0-17540 GCA_004027735.1 Carollia perspicillata | reverse complement strand
GAATTCAGGCAGACGCAAGAAAATTCACGGAGCCGTCGGGATGTCTGACAGGTCTTTAGTCTAGGGTGGGGCCATCTGCTGCAAGCCATGTGTCACGCAGGCAGAGAGTCCCAACTCCCTTATGTACTAAACGCATGCAAAGCCAGAAGGGTGCCAAGATATTATATAGCAAAGCGTGACTCTGCCCATGAGGGCCCATGCTCAAGGTTATGGAAATGCTGCTTATCAGCCTGGTGAGGGAGCCTGACTGACTCCATTTTCCCTACAGAGATGTGTTTCTTGAAAGAGTGTGTTTGCCAATAGAGGAACCTGTTTCTAACGGTCCTGAGATGTGCTCATAAATCAATCAAATGAATGTTGGTTGCTTACTTTTTAATCATTATGGGTAACTAAGGTCTCCAAAAGTCCAGTTCAAATTAAGTTGGAAAGAAATTGTATGGTTTTAATAATAGAAGGCAGAAGGCATGCAGATGCAATTTTGAAGGACAAGGACTGAAAGTGAGTTATTCTAAAAATGGTTATTTCTAAAGGGATAAGAAAATTTGTCAAAGTTGCAGAAAGTTTTGTGAAGGTTGTAAAATTTTCAAATTTGTGAAAAGAGAAACCTCAGGCTCCAATCCCTTCCTCCACCTAATTCCTCTCTGGTGACATTCTTTGATGACTCTGGTGGTACCTGGATTTGTTTCCATTAGGTTTTCTCTTGTCCTCATAGGTGTGGGGAAACCTACCAGTCAACTGGGGAATAAATCTTTCATCAAGATGTGTTTTGTCAGTGCTGAAGTAGAAGGTAAGGCTGCCCTCTGGACATGAAGTCACCATACATGACTATCCCCAGGTGACACCTGGGACATGGGGTCCAGTGAGATCACCCCCTGACATCTGAGGGGACCATTGCTTCCCCTTTGTGTGGTGCTCCAGTCACTGGTAAGGCCACCTTCAGGGTACAGGGTAAACACATCCACGTGAGGCACAGCACTGAGTCCCCTGTCTGAGTGGGGTAAATCCATTCCCAGGGCATCTGGCCGACGTTCTCATTATTGGAAATGTCACCCCCAGGCATAGGATAAACACATCTATCTCTTTGTATTTCTTTGCTGGTGTGGACTATAACTCCCAGTCCTCCAGCTGGAGCATGTATCTTCTGTTACAAGGTGTCTGACCTTTCAGGGGCCAAAGCAGCCCCACCCAGGCTCTTCCCTGCTGCCAGACTCCTTGATTTCCGTGACTCATTAACAGTCCTTAAAGCTTTTATTAAGAATCTCAACAGGTCTTCTTGCTTGGTATTTAGGACCTTCCATTCCTTTCCCAGTCTTCTTGAAAGTTGTCAAGAGCAAGTAAGAGAAATCCTGTACTTCCTTTACAAAAATTAGTAGTTCAAATTATGTGTATGGTCTTTATGTGATATGTATTTGTGTTACATGTGTGCGTCTTCTGCCTCTGGATGGCATAACTAGAGTATAATGCTTTACTGGTCTAAGAAAATTAAATACTAATGTAAATTAAACAGGATCCTGTGGTTTGGACAAAATGTTTTATATTAAAATTGGTTTTAAGTTTGATTAATGTCTTTTAGGGTTATTACCAAAAATGTGTTGTCTTACAAAAAGTTTATGTTATAATCTTTTGGTTAAATATGACAAGCTTCCCAAAGTTTACATTTTAAAAACTCAGAAATGACTTTGAGTTATTCCAATGGGCTCCTGGAATACCTCAAGGATTTGTTCTCTCCTCAAAAAACAAAGAAGTTTTTGAACTACCATATTTTCTGGACTATTACAATGCAATTTCCCCCCCAAATTTGGGAGGAATAATGTTTGTTAATGCAGCTGTTGAGTTTTGTTTACATTTACACTGGTGAAATATCATATTATTTATGTTATTAAATATTTTACCACATTTTTTGCTTCAAAAAATTTTTCCCTATTTTCTTCCTCTAAAACCTAGGTGTATCTTATGGTCTGAAAAATACAGTAAATAAGCCAATTTAATAGGCTCAAAATTACATGGGAAGCTATGTCAAACAGAATAACAATAACTAATTTATTTGCATACATATATTTTTATCAAAATAGATTTTCTAGAAATTTCTACCTGCCCCAGGGAGGACCTTGCAAAGATTTAAAATCAAGTTCAAACAGGGTGTATTCAGGAGTAGCAGGTGTCCTGTCGATGACACTAGACAAGCCAAGAGTGATGGTTCCCTGGGGGACATCGAGCAGAGGGGCTCTGGGTGTTTGTAACCCACACACTGGGAATTTATGAACCATTTCCAATGCTCAGTGCACACTTCTGACAAATCCTATACAGCATTTTAAAATCTTGAATATTGTTAGGTCTTTATATATATTAAAATTGTGTGTTAAATCTAAAAAATATGGGTTTTATACTGTTCTTTTATGTCATTTCATAGTAATTTTTACTTATCAAGAAATAATTATATTCAAACATTATACTTTACAAAAAGGAGAAGTTCTTTATCAAGTAAATTTTCATCAAATCTACAACCATGTCATTTTAAATTTGATCTTGTACAGTCACTGTTTTACTCTAGTACGTTTGCAAATGTATCTTTGAATAGGTTCATGAAAAGAACTCTGACTTACTCTGACTTCGGACTGTCCAGTTCCACCCTCTTCTTCTGTAGGACCCGTACCTAGACCCACAGACAGAGACAGCTCTACATTCCTAGCCCACCTGAAATAGTTATGGAAGAAGAGATCTTCGTCCCTGCTTCCTAAAATAAGAACCAGGCCAGATCATTAAAAATAAATCCATTTTAAAACCAGAGGGGGGAATGAAAGGATGAACTCAGCCCCATTTGTTATTGTGGCACCATTTGCCTAGCAGGCTTATGACCTTGGTGAACATTACTGTCATTTTACTCTCTGAGCTTGTCCCTGGGACTGCAAATTACTGGAAGCAAAAACAGAAATAACAGCTCCTTACAGCCACAGGTGGAAGATAACATTAGACCAAACTGAAGCCTCATGTTAAAATGGCCAAACAGCCCAGAGGCCACACAACAGCAATCCCACCCCTTTTTAATCCAACTATAATCCAATAAAAGCTCAAAGCTCCCACCCCTCAAAGCTGGTGTATCTCTCCACACCATGCCCCTCGCCTTTCTTGGAGAGTGAATAAAAACTTTATTCTCTATACTTTCTTCTCTTTGTGAATTCTTTCATGGCCCGTATCACCAACCACCCTAGCAAGTCTCTTCGGCTACCTTTCCCTCCAACCTGGTATGACAGACTGTTTGACCATGTGACCAACATCTTCTTACCTGGCATTGCACAAGCAAACAGTGTTGGCTGACTAAATTTCTCAAGTATTTAGAGAAAGAATAGGGAGGGTCCAAAAAATGAGGAAAAGGAGAACAGAAGAAAGAGAGGGAAAAAAGGAGCAACACGAAGAGGTGCTGAAAGATGGAGGAAAGAGAAAAAGGTAGAGAAGCTTCAAGAAGAAGAGGGCTGTCCTTCCCCAGCACAAGCTCTGTCTTCATCTGCAAGACCGTAGATCCTTACCAGGAGACCCATAAATCCCTAAATCTAGGCGTTATATTCAGACTCAGGAAAGAAACCCATTCCCTCGACTTGGGGTGGGGAACACACAATACAGTGTACAGATGGTGTGTTGTGAAATCCTGCACCTGAAACCTGTATGATTTTGTTAACCAGCGTTACCTTAATTAATCCAATTTTAAAAAAGAAAAGAAACCCATTCCATATGGTTCTCCAGATGCAGTCAGAGATTTAATTACTTTAATTTGCATCTATAGCAGAGAAGTGTTGTGTGGAAAGTCCAGGAGGTTTACTGTCCTAAAGGCTCAGGGCCGGTAGCAGGAAAGGACATGGATGAAGGATGCATTAAACTCTTGTAGTCCACAGACAAAGACAAACAGACCAGGGAACAGACTAATAAGCAGTTCTTCACTAATCTCTTTTCAGGGCAGGAGGTAGGACCTGAGAGAGGAAGAACCTAGAGAATCTGGATATCATTAGCCTATTCTGCCACTTCTAATCACGGGAACAAAATGCAAGTTAGGGGAATCCTTGGGCAAAGAAGAATTGTATTTTCATGGGGGGAATGATAAAGAAAAAATCAGCCTCTCTTCCCAGAAACTTTTTTGTAGAAAACCTAAGAGGAAGAAAACAGTATAAGAAAGAGGAAGAGGACCTGGCTGGTGTAGCTCAGTGGATTGAGCGCGGGCCTGCGAAGCAAAGGATCGCGGTTCAATTCCCAGTCAGGGCACATGCCTGGGTTGCAGGCCAGTTCCCAGCAGGGGACACATGAGAGGCAACCATACATTGATGATATTTCTCTCCCTAACCATTCCCCTGTAAAGATAAATAAATAAAATCTTTAAAAAAGAAAAAGAAAGAGGAAGAGGAGAAGGTAAAGAAAAAAAAGAGGAAAGTTGCTTCATTTTCCAGATGATACCTGGAGGTTCATGTCATTACAAGATATAATAATAAACTTTTCAAAAATGAAAGTTAGATAATTGCAGTGAGGAGTGACTTGGCCTGGTTGGGATAACTTGCAAAGTGTCAAATCAAAAGGACGGGAGCTTTTGTGACACTTGCCTCCCTGGAGCTCACAGGCAACAACAGGACCATTACAGACAGCTCTGACTGTGTCTAGCTCCTCATGGATGAACGTGTACTGTGTTATGCATGTGTGGTTGTGTTCCCTTATCTTGTGTGCCATCAAGGCATTGCATTCCCGGGCCATCAGGTCAAGCCTGGGATAGTCTTTGTTGCTCTGAAAGAGAGCCTCAGCTCTGAGCATCTTGTTTCCTCCAACTTCATCTTCATTGAGGATGGTGTCTTCTGGCCAGCCAGGTTGTACCACCCCTTTGTTGCTAAGCAGCAGGGTTTCTGTTGTTCGGGTGCCTTCTGCCTCCTCAGTAGCCTTGACCTTGTCCTGTGAGTCACTGGACCAAAATTCACTCAGTGATTCATCACTGTCTTCCAGGACTGCTGAGGCCATCCGAAGCCCCAACCCCAGGCCCATCCCCAAGCCCAGCAACAGCAGCAACAACACAAAAAAGATTTGCACCAGAGTCAGCTTCATTTTGCCTGGGGAGCAGGAAGAAAAAGGAAGGAATGACTTTGAGATGAAACTTGGCTCTAGTAGAGATCCTAGACTCCTTCAACCCTGACAGCATAGCCTTTGGGGTTTCCTCTCCCTTACCCCATATTACCCCATCCCCCTCAAGGCACCTCCTGTCCCTCCCCACCACATTCCCCGTTGCTGTGTAATAACTTGTGGATCTTGCTGAATGGGAAGGATGAGGGGAAGCAGTTCTGAAATTGGTTCACAAGTGGGGCAACAGTGGGGGAGAGTTGAAATCAACTGACTCTTAAACAGAAATTAGTTCCAATAACCCAAGAGACTGGTTGAGAACATAAACAAGCACAGTGTCACACTTCCCTTGAGAGAAATTCTTGTAGCTAGCCTTATTCTCAATGAAGGACTAGAATTACCATAGAAAACCATCCCTTTATTTTTTTATCCCAAATATATTTTTGCATAGTTAAGTCTTTATAACTCTACTTGCTACCCACTCTTCCCCCCAAAAAAGTTTAAAGAGAATAGAAAAAGTACTATAGTCCATTCTTGCTCCTAAGCTGAGGCTAGTCAGGGAGGTAGGAGGTGAAGGGGGAGAAGCTCAATTTCACCTCTTAGGACCCTTGTCATACATACCAGATCCCTTCTCCTACTAAAGCCCTCTTAGCGCTTGGTATTTTGTACTCAGTTTTGTGCTCTTAGGGAAGAATGGAATAAGAATGAAACCAAAGAACACCCAACAACTGACTTGCTGGGGTTCTTCTATTAATAAAGAGGCTAATGAAAGCTGAGTGAAGGGTCTTGAATCTTTTTTCCTACTAAGCCAGTCTCAGCCCCTATCAGAGAGACCTTCTCTACCAGGAAAAAAAATTACTGTAGTCTGCTGAATAGGTAGAAATATACCAATGTTTGATAACACTGAATTTGAAAGTTGTACTAGGATTATTTAAGAGAATATAATTGTTCTTAGAAAATGAACCCTGAATTATGAAGGAGCCGAGGGACATGACATATGCAAACTATTCTCAAACTTCAGATGGTTCAAAACATAGATTATATGTATTTGTGTACATGTATGTTTAGAGAGAAAAAAATAAAACTAATAAAGAAGGGGGTTAAAAATAATGTACCTGGATAAAGGGTATTCAGGAGTTCCTTATATCATTATTGTAATTTTTCTTTAAAGTTAAAAATATTTCAAAATTTTTTTAACCTTTAAAAAAAGAAAGAATAGTCCATGTTCCCTGGAGCTTCCAAAATCACTGTGACTTACCTCCTACACACTTAAGTAGCTTTAAAGATTCTTGTTTCCTCTTGTTGAACAAGTTCTTCCCTCCCAGGGTTTCCTTCCCTCTGAGAAGTGCCCTGGAGGTTGGTCTTCAGAAAAATGATTACCACCTTGTGGTCCATGTGCTCTTAAACCCAGACTTATTCCTCAGCCCACTCCCTCCTCACTCCCCCAACCCAGCACTGAATAAACACACGCAGCCAAGTCTCCTTTCTGCTCCCACAAACACTTTGAAGTAAAGCTATTTGGACATTGAGACAGGCCCAGGAATCCAAGACAGGAAATGTCTCAAGCCTGGGAAACTGCAATTTGATTTTGTCAATCAATTGGTCCATTCTTCAGTTACACCCACTCTTCTGAGGCTCATAGCACCCTGATCTTGCCCATGAATTTCAAACCAAGTCATTTCCTTATATTCTCCACATGTACTTCCTTTAACCCTTTCCTGTCATTACTGGAACATCAAGATTTTTGGCCTTTATTTGGGTCATCTCTCCAAAATGGCTATTTTGTTGTTTTAGGATATTTGGAGTGTAAGTCAATCATGAATTTTTACATACCTTTCCGATGAGGCCCGTTTCAGCTTCCCACTCTCCCTCTTTCTAACCCTCAGCCAGTAACCACATTCCCATCAGTCTACTCAGACTGATTTTTCAGAGCTGATGATATAGCCCTGGATAAGAGAACATTCAAAGCGGCACCATCACTATCGGTCCCTGATGCCTGAGTGAGTAAAACTGGGAAGTTACAATGTTGACTCTAGTCACTTCTTTAATTAAAAGTGACACCATGAGGTAATATTTTTAATGCATTCTGGAAATTATTAAAGCACTATACAAACCCTCTCTAGACATAAACAAGCCCCTTACAGGAGGATGTTTTACTTTACCATTCAAGCAGAGGTTTTCTAATGGTGGTCTAGGAGCCTCTTCTGTGATCTGCAAAGTCTACCAGGCTGATCACTTGCAGTGCTGATATCGCCACTTTACAACAATAATCGTAACAACAGCTATCAATATCGGGCACTTCATGCAAGGCATGTACGGCATTTCACTCTCATGATTTGCTTGTGCTGTTCCTCGTTGGTGCCCATTTTGCCCACCCATTCTGGTAAGGTCTATTTGCAACATGAAAAGAGAATAAAGAATCCTCTGCTGAGCCCAGTAGCTGCCTACAATCAGCAGGGTTAACATATTCAACTACATGCATCACCTGCCTCTTTATAATCATGTTAGTTTTGTTCCTATGATGGAGTGTTTGAAAGTACCCCTTTATTAAATATGAAGAAGGGACCGCTGTGTGTGTTCTAAGCATAACCTTTAGACTGGGTAGGTTTTTATTTTTGTTTTTTCCTCTTATGGCCAGATTATTCTCATCTTCCAAATGTGAGTAATACTTCATAGGGATCTTGTTAATATTATATAAGATACTGCATGCAAAAGGGTAAATATATTAGCTATTGTTTCTATTGTTATTACTATTTTATAGCAATTACTGACACATGCCCATTACTCTATCAATGCCATTTTCCTTTTTAAAACTAGCACATACTAAGACAGCAGCTACCAACAGTCTCATTTCTTTTAGAATAAGTCAAATAATATCCTAGAATCTCAGCATAGGAATTAAGGCTCATATAGACTGATGTTTCATTTTAAAATAAAAGAAGTGACTCAAAGAGGTTAATATCTCAGATGCTATATATAAGTAATAATAATTCTAATAGTAGAACTCCTGACTTCTTGTTAAGCAAAATGTATGACAGGTAGATAGACAGATATTAGTTATATAGGTACAGAGATAGAGATACAGATATTAGTTATATAGGTACAGAGATAGAGAGTTATATAGGTACAGATACTCTGATTAGAAAATTGACAGTGGATCCATTTAAGACTTAGATTCTAAGCATAAGCACTATTTCTCATTGTAAATTAATCTAAAATGGACTTGCACTTATAGGCAAAGTAGAATAACAGCAACTGGAATTTCCCTGAAAACCCTATAAAAATGAACAAATTATATGAAACAACAGATTTCAAAACTTTGGAAAACCAACAACGATGGACAGCAATCAGCAAGAGTTGGGAAACAAACAAACTCCATGGAGTTTCTAGACCATGTGTCAAGAAAGGGGAACCCAAGCAGAGTCAATCTGTCTCCCTAAGTTGAGAAGATAGATTAGGAATTCAAGGACACCAAAACAAGTAGAGTTCACAGGGCAGAACACAAGAGGGGACAAGACTTTAGAGAAAGAACCCCAGAGATATCACAGAACATTTATCAGAACGGCTCATATAAAAATAATAAAAATAGTGACAGTATCAAACACTGGCAAGGACACAGAGAAATTGAATCTCTCATACATTACTGTTGGGAATGTAAAATGGTACAGTCATCCTATAAATAGTACGGATATTTTCAGCTTTTATTAACAATCATAACAGACTTCTGGCCAAGATGGCAGCATAGGTAAACACAGTTCACCTCCTTGCACAACCACATCAAAATGAAAACTAAGTTATAGAACAACCATCACTCAGAACTGTCAGAAATTGAGTTTAAGGGAAGTCTGACAACTACAGAATGAAAGAAACCACATCCATCCAGACTGTCAGGAGGGGCAAAGATGTGGAATGGGTGGGTCCCACATCATGTGTGGTGGATAAAAATTCAGGAGGGATATCTTGGGAACAAGGAGTTCCAGCCCCACACCAGGCCCCCTAGCCCAGGGTTCCAGTGCCAGGGAGATAAGTCCCCATAATTTATGGCTGCAAAAACCAGTAGGGATGGAGTTGGTGGAAGAAACTTCTGGAGTCCCAAGCAGTTTCTGTTAAAGAACCTGCACACAAACTTACCTAGAATTACTCCCTCTAAGCTCTAGCACCTGGTTAGCAGCTTGAAAGATACCAGTGAAGTGTTCCTCCAGCATCAAGGTGAGAGCTGGAGGACAGCTTTCTCCCAGACAGAAAGGTGGCTAGAACCACAGAGACAGCAGGCAGGTGTCATATCTGAGACTCTGTCAAGCTAGCTAACACGGTTTGCCCCACCCTGGAGATCTCCTGAGGCTGTGTCCCACCCAACACACAGCTGTTAACAGTGGCTTGTATGAATGGCTGGTTTTCGCTCATGCTTCACAACTTCCTATATCCTTTCAAACAAGTAATAGCTGGCCTCACTGAGCCCCCAACCCCCTTGCTAAGTGGCCCCAGGCACAGCACTAGCAGCAGCCAGCCTAGATTTACATATTGACTTTACCTGGGAATCTCCAAGCCCAGCACAAGTAGCAGACTTATTAGATTGCTTTATAGCTCAGGTAGGGTTGCCCTGGGCAAAATGCAGGTTGGGGCTGACCTTGGCCTGCACCACCCAGGAAACCACAGGGTCTGTGTACCCAGTGGACAGGTACAGACCATGTCCAATCATCACCACCCTGCCCCTGGACAGCTGTACCTCCATTTAGGGCAGAGGTTGGTGGTTAGTGGTCATAACCAGTCCTTGCAGCTGATTGGCCTGAGTAAATCCCTTCCATAATGACCTGCCAACAGCAACCAAGGCTCAACTACAAAAGTGTACTAAGCCCACATGAAGGGCACACCTCAAGTACACAGCTCAGGTGATAGAGAGGCTGTGTCATTGGACCCTACAGGACACCTACTAAGTTAGGCCATGATACCAAGATAGGGAGTCATAGTAGCTCTATCTAACACAGAGAGACAAACATAGGGAGGCTGCCAAAATGAAAAGACAAAGAAACATGGCTCAAATGAAACAACAGATCAAAACTCCAGAGATGGACTAAATGGTAATGGAAAAAAATACAATACAGATTAAATCAAAACAATTTTTTAAATACTCCAGAAAAAGAACTAAACAAAATGGAGATAAGCAATCTATCAGATGCAGAATTCAAAACACTGGTTATATGGATGCTCAAGGAACTTAGTGACTACCTCAACAGCATAAAAATGTCCAGTCAGACACAAAGGACACACTAATTGAAATAAAGAACAATTTACAAGGAACCAACAGTAGAGTAGATGAAGCCAATAATCATGTCAATAATTTGGAACATAAGGAAGCCAAAAACAACCAATCAGAACAACAAGAACAAAAAGAAATTTTTAAAATGGGGATAATATAAGAAGCCTTTGGGAGAACTTGAAGAGGTGCAACATCCGCATCATAGCAGTACCAGAAGGAGAAAAGAAAGAGCAAGAAATTGGAAATCTATTTGAAAAAATAAGGACAGAAAAGTTCCCTAATTTGGTGAAGGAAATAGACATGCAAGTCCAGGAAGCACAGAGAGTCCCAAACAACATGGATGCAATAAGGCCCACTCTAAGACACATCATAAGTAAAATGCCAATGTTTAAAGATACAGAGAGAATCTTAAAAACAGCAAGAGAAAAGCAGTTAGTTACCTACAGGTGAAATGCCATAAGACTATCAGCTGATTTCTCAAAAGAAACTTTGCAGGCTAGAAGGGATTGGCAAGAAATATTCAAAGTCATGAAAAACAGGGAACTACAGACAAGATTGCTCTACTCAGCAAAGCTATCATTTAGAATTGGAGGGCAAATAAAGTTCTTCCCAGACAAGAAAAAACTAAAAGAGTTCATCATCACAAAACCGTTATTATATGAAATGTTAACTTATTTAAGAATAAGAAGATCAAAATTCTGAACAATTAAATGGAAACAAATGCATATCTTTCAACCATTGAATTAATAAACAAACTAAGTAAACAAGAAAAACAGATACAAAATCATGGATACAGAGAGAGTTTTGATGGTTGCCAGATGGGAGGGGTTGTAGGGGAATGGATAAAGAGGTGAGGGGATTAAGAAGTACAAATAGGTAGTTGCAGAATAGCCATGGGGTTATAAAGTGCAGTATAGGAAATGGAGTAGCCAAAGGACGTATATGCATGGCCCAGGGACATGAACAATGATGGGGCGTTTGCCTAAGAGAGTGGGGGCTGCTTGGTGGAGGGGGGACAAGAGGAGAAAAATTGGGACAACTATAATAGCATAATCAATAAAATATAATTTTTTAAAAGGAATCATAACAATTCTTTGTTTGTAAAAGGAACTCACACAAACCTGGTACAATCCACAGAACTCAAGCCTTCCTAACTCTGCGAGATCTTTCACTGTTAATAATCTTTATATACCCTCTCTGATCACTGCAGTTTCCCTGATTTCGGGTCTCACTTGTTCAGGCCCTGCATAGCCCTGGGTCCATCTGTTAGGTAACCCTCTTGGAGAGTTATCACACACAACACTATGTCTTGTTCTTTCTAACTCAGTGATTTTGGCAGTTTCTATAAAGTTGGAGGAGTTTTATTAACAACATACGATCGATAAAACAGACCACAACCATCCCACTCTTCCGGAACTTTCAGAACCAACAAAGTCTGCGGAAGGAGATACCCCAAATCAGTTCTTACCTATGAACCTCTTTGCCAAGTTCTCTGTCTCCTCACAGCCTACCCCTCTAATAAGGAAGATGGATGGCATGCTCTATAAAAGTTATGATCCTCCATTTTTATGACTCAGTGTAACATCCACTGACTTCTTTGAAATAGGCTTAATAATTATCTTTAGAGATGTTTTGTCTAAAAATATTTTTGAAATGGCTTTGTTAGCTGGCTTTGCATGCTAAAGAAACAACTAAATTTCCCTGTAAGTTGTATTATTCTTCTTATGAATTTTCAACTACCTTTCACATTTGAAACTTACCAGATATAAGTTAACCCCAGGCATTTTAAGACTCTGTCACCTACACACAGTTTTTGTTTCACTCCAATGTTTGCCTGAAGGCTCTGCTGTAACTTACAGCCAGAATTTGTGTGTCTTCAACAAAGGGCAGTCTCACAGCCTCATGAAAAAGGACTGTACCAGATACTGCAAACTACTAATGCTTTGAAGCATAGACTCTTAAGGACAGATTTGAGTTAACATCACTTAGACCACTTTCATACGAAACTAATGGACTCCAGAACTCTTTTTCATCAAAAAGCAGATGGTGCCATGAAATTGCCAAGTCAAGAGCCAGCCAAGCAAGAATTAGTTCTGTAGGACTAACTAAACTGAAAAGGAAAATTTGTGGTTATTTGTTTGGAGTATTGTTTTAATTTTCTATTTTAATATTAATGTTTTAACAGTCTTTTCTGAATATACAAAAAGGACATTTTTTTCTTCTTAAACTCTCTGTAATTCATAACAAATGACTGGATTCTGGGGGCTTTTTGAACTGGAATAAACATTTGAAATGATATCTGATTCTCACTGACCCACACCACCCAGCCAAGAACTCAGAAACTCTTACCAAGACTCACTTGTCCTCATTTTTACCAGGACATAATGGAAAAATCAGTTATGTAACCAAAGTCTTGCCCAGAATGTCATTTTTGAGAATGATGCTCATCCAACCCATTAAAATGAACCAATTCCTACAAAGTCCTCTAAGAAAAACTTGTCCAAGACTCAGCTCACAGCATCTCAGCTTTGCAGGAGGTGAAAAAGATCATTCCTGGCATAAGGAATGAGGACCTTGCCATAAGTCCTCATTCTACCACATGTTAACTAACCCTCTAGCTGATAATGCAAGCACCTACAGGGGGATTTTCTTCGTAAGGGCTCTAGAATATAATACAAGTTTGCATACCAGCATCATCTGTTATAATATTCTTCACTAGTTAGTGCAGCTTTTATTTGTGTTATGGTTGGTCTCATAACTAGGTTGAGTGTTTCCTCTACCAAGAGGAAACAATACCTGAGTTCTTTTCCTTGTGGAATTTGTATTATAACAATTCTTAGAGTAAACGCTGTGGTCAGGGGGATGGCACATAGCTCCAGCTTATTGAACTTGCCAGTTAAGATACCATTCAGTTAGGTTGCATCTGGTATATGGTCCTGGGAAAATCGCTTTATAGAGGTAATCTTCCAAGTGGTTTTTAAATGTATCCTTCTATTGAGGTTTTTTTTTTAAATTTTTAGGTCAATTATGTATGTTGACTAAATTTACAAATAAATGTGTTTATCCAAAAAAATAAAATAAATTACTTCCGAAAGTACTGACACACTTAATTGAGCATGTAGTCATATTAACTTAGTGTGATTTCATATAAAGCAATGCATTGCCTCCAGGAGATGGAAAAAGAAACTCTAGCATTTATAAAGTGCTGATTATGTGCCAGGGAGTTGTGTTAAGCACTTTATTTATATTATTTCATCTCACGCTCTAGGTAACTGATAGTATGTCCTCATTTTATAAATGTGGAAACAAAGCATTAGGAATGCTCAGTAAAATACCCAAGATCATATAGCAGTAAATGACAGAGGCGGCATTTGAACCCAGATCTGTCTGACTAAAACTATGTTCTTGGAAGATGCACTGCAAACAGGAAAAACTATGGAGATACGGAGATATACTGTTAGGGGGCTCCAGTGGGAGATTCTTGGTAATCCCTGAGCTGCAGGATAGTTCTAGATCCCAGGAGTGAGAAGACCTGTGTGTGTGTCTGCTGGGGCAGAAGACTACCGTGTGTGAAGTGGATGGCATAACAGTCACACAACTTTTTTAGAATGGCCACAAAATATTGAAACAGTGAACTTCACAGAGAAAGGACAAAACTTTCAAACAGTTGTAATTATATGACTTTTCCATTTGAGATGGTCCTCAAGAACTTTTAGTGAAATCACCCAATTCAGTTGTCAGAAACCTCTTAGGTCAAAAAAAGATACACAAGCTAAACTGGTGGCTTTTAGTTTTTAATCACCAAGGATACGTACTATCGGGTCTTTAGAAGCTACATTTGCTAAGTTACAGTTACTTCTCTTGCTTAGACTAAGATAAGGTAACAAAGGCACCAGGAAGGCCTTCAGGAGGCGGCATCAACACAGTTACCCACATCACACTGGGTCCTGTTCTCAACTCACTGGTCCATACTTGATTTTGTCTGTCCACACCAGCCCACAGGATTGACTCACACTAATCGATTCCAAATTAAACCATACACTTTCAATAAAGAGCTACATTGTGCAATCAGAAATAAACATGTTGTACACATTCTCTCCATGACCTCAGTGGGAGACCAAACCCTGAAGATGTGGTTTGCTGTGTTTCTTCGGTGAGCGGGGCTGGTGAGTAATATTCATTCAGGCCATGATGAGAGTGGGGAAATATTTCTCACTCAGAATTAAGAATTGAGCCAACATCTTACCCCTGAGCAGTTATGGTTACAAAGAGGCAATAACAAATCTTAGAATTTCCCTTTTTCATCTCTAAGCTCTCCAGTCTCTTTCTTAAAATATATTAGCATGCTGTTTGGTTTGTATTTTTTTGTACTCCACCTTGTTCCAAGACAGGTTTAAAGGGAGCTAGCAAAATCATCTATGATAAATGATAACATAAATCAAATGAAGGTAAAAGAAAAGAATCAGGATACATTTGATTGATCATATTTTAGTTGTGAGAATGTTAAAATCACTGTATTTCCCTACAACTACATTTTGGTCCCCCAAACTAGAATCTGTGTGCTCTGAGTGCCCCCACACTTTCTGGTGATAGACTACGAGTTTGGGTGGCTTGATTTTACAAATAGTGGCTACTATTTACCAAATGGTGATCTGACCTGATTTAATTCTCAATATCAAAATTTCAAGTTTTGAGGAAAATTTATTATTATACTTTTGAATCACCACCATTTAATTTTCCCTTTTGTATTAATTTTTTAAAAATGTATAAGAATGAGATGACCAATGTCACCACAAATAAACTTAATTCAAATAAACTTAATTCAATATGCTTAGTTTTAGCATATTGTTGTCTTTTCAGAGTAAATTTGTGGTTTTCATTAAGATTTCTGAAATGTTAAAATTAGTTCACATACTTCCATGTTCACATTCTTACATCTGGGAACAATCTTGAAAGAATAGCCAACAACTACCTCAAACAAAACTAAATAAATAAAGCTTATATCAAGAAAATAGACACGGGTGCCCCTCAATCTGCAAATCAGATATTTTCCTGCACAGAAATCATCCCATGGGAGAGCAATAAAGCTAAAATTGCAAGGTAAAGAGGCTGCTTTCTCTTCATGAAACTGTGCCTGGTGCTCTGGCCAGGTAATAATAGTCAGAGCATCCAGCTATCCCAGGAGCAGAGATTTTTTTCCATGAGAAGCCCATACACCTGGGAAGAGTCACCAGATGGACAAACCAGTTCTATGGCCGTGGTGCTCCTAAAAACAGCTTTCAGAGCCACAAAAGGGAACCACTTACCAAAGAGAAACTGTCTTTTCTATACTTTGTTGAGATCAGAGACCAAGTTCATTTGGGTCAGCAGACCCTGGTGCAAAAGTCAGCATTTGGTGAAACACAAATAAGATTTAGTAGTGCACAGTAAGTTACAGTGAAGGAATGAGAAAAGGAAGGAAAGAGAGCAAGAAGGAGGGAGGGTAGGATCTGCAAACAAAGCTCTAGCTAGGCCCCGGCTGGTGTTGCTCAGTGGTTTGAACATGGGCTGCAAACTGAGGCGTAGCTGGTTCAATTCCCAGTCAGGGCACATGCCTGGGGGGTGCATAAGAGGCAACCATGCAGTGATGTTTCTCTCCTTCTCCTTCTCCCTCCTGAAGGAAAGGCAGATCCTGCACTGTGAGATGCCGACCAGCCAGATAGGTGCTACCTTCAAAGATAAGCAAGAGAAATAAGAAAAGGGAAGGGAAATGCCTTAGTACCTATAGTAAGGCATTATTGATAAAGAAGACATATACAATGCAGATCTTACTGAATTAATATAGAGAGCTTCTTAAATGACTATTTAAAACTGAATTGGCATAATGTCTGCAACAACTTACCTTCAAATGACTCAAAAGGGAAAAAAAGGAAGTGTGTATGTGGCAAAAATGTTAATAATTGATGACTTAGGTGAAAGATATGTATAATAGTGTTCATCACAATATTCTTTCAACTTTTCTTTAGGCTTGAAGATTTTCAAAGTAAAAAAGTTGGGACAAAGTAGAGATTAGAAATTTCCCAAAAAATATATATCAAATATCAAATCCATAGTAAGTACACCAAACTGGTAACAGTGAGGGGACCAAGGAGCTCTTCATTTCTTCTTTACATTGTCCAATTGTTCTAATACTTTAGTATGTATTTTTTATAGTCACGAAATATTTTAATTTTAAGTTTTAAATGTATATATTTAAATCTATATATATTTAAAGGCCACAGCTGGGACACTCTCTTCTGCCCCTGTAGCCTCTGTCACTGCACCAAACCCAGCCCCAGAGAAGCAAGTTCCCTGCAAACCATGTTGAATTCACTTCACTATCCCCATAACCTCTCCCTGATACTTTCCTCATAAACTACTGCCCACACAAACATCCTCCCTTTAAACTGACTCCTGGAACAAATTAGTTCTTTAACCACTAACAGAATCTTGGTGCAGGGCTTCCACCCGCAAACCGCTCCTTCCCCCAGAGTTCCTGTGTAACCCTTTCCCTTCCCTCCTCTCTGAGACGCTGCCTCTGTCCCCCTCCCTGGTGAATTCCCCCTGTTTTGCTGCCAGTGATTTTTCAATTGCTAAACTAAGGGTTGCCTTCTCTGCTGATAAAGCAGTGAATTGCTTCCACTTTTGTCTGGGATCTGTCACAGTTCCATGTTCTTCCTAACATAGCCACCCTCTCATCCCCACTCGCAGTGTGGAGAGGATCTGCAGAAACGGACATGCCTGGTTCTGTGATTATTGCAACGTAATGGATGGTACCTCCCTTCTGGATAGCTAGAGTGTCAGGGAACTGTGCTATTGTTATTCAGGCTTTTGTAAACAAGTCCTAATATCCCGAGAGACTTGATTGGGACAAAATTTTAGAGGATGTAAAATCAAAATTTTGCCTCTATAGCTTTGCCAAATATTCATCTAGCTTCTCCTTCAACACTTCAAGAACATAATTCAACAATTTCTATTTTGTGAAACTCTTCCTAATACTGAGTGAAATCCATCTCCCTGTTCTAGTCCCAGCTCTTCAAAGTTGTACAGAATAAATTTGGTTCTTTTACATCAACAATTCTTTTCAAGTAATAGGAGACAGTTCCTTACTATCCTCTTCATCTCCAATGTGCCATATTTTATATTCAGCCTAAATATGCAATGTGTTTTGACACATTAT
>PVKM010029898.1:0-17546 GCA_004027735.1 Carollia perspicillata | reverse complement strand
TGAAGTATCTTCCAACTCTGGACATATTAAATTACCTCCAGAACATAGTGGTGACTATTTAGTTTTAATAACAACAGCTTCAGTATCAGTATTTTGGTCATCCCGGTTACCTGGCTATTACTGACTTGTTAAAATGCTCAATACTGTCTTCAGTCATTCACTGACGTCGCTAGGTCTTGATGCCAGTAAAGTCACAGTAGGACAGATGAGACATATTTGACAAGACTGTCTGTTTTCTCTGAAGTATTTTTAACAATGGACTTGGAGATTAAGTGTTTCAGTAATATTTTGTATCTGCATGTATTTCAAACTGAATAGACAAAATTTTTAAAACTTGTGACTCTCATAAATTCACATGTTAAAGTGATTCCCTAAAGTGGCCATCGAAAATTGATTCACATTCAATTCAGATTCAGATTCAGATTCAGATTCAGATTCAATCAATATTGGTCCATACTTTATTTTAATATTGTGTTTGTTATACATTTACATTTAGGTATCTTTAATCTGTTTAAAAACCTTTCCAATTTTCTCTCATATGTATTTTATAGAGGGATACATTCAGACTTAAATATATTAAAAGGAAAAAACAGAGACAAATGGAGAAACCAATATTTGAATTCAGATCTATCTTCCAAAGTAGGTGTCCACCCTTTATCTTTTTACTACACTTCAAGTTTTAAGAGACAGAGACAGACAGAGGAAGAGAGGCTTGCTGCTCTTTCATACACCAATAACTCAGCCAAAGGACAAAATTGCTGCCCTAGTTTAATTGTAGGGGGATTTCAGAGAGGCTACAATTTTTAAAGGAAGGAGTTTCAAACTTGAAGAGTTCGAAACTAGAAGATGTGAGTTGAAAACAAATTTAGTATAACACGAGAGAATGGCCTCAACATTCTATAGCCACACATCATTTTTTTGAGCCCAACAAGGAAGATCTAATTTACAGCTCCCTTTCCAAATAATCTTCAGTATTAAAAATAATAAGTTGCAGCCTCAGATATAAAGTTTTGACAATAGGTAAGACATTAAAGTATTCCATAAAGGATGCAATTTGTTTCAAAGTGCTTTGTGAAGGCCCCCACCTGAGAGGCATCCCTACATTCATTCCTCAAAGTCTGGAATTTCACCATACATATCTATTTATTTAACATTGTCCTCTCTCAAATACCAATCCAGGTTAAATAGGTTTTTTTAGAGGATCTGGATTACTGTTTTGTTTTCAACAGTTTTTATCCCCAGAGACTATTTTGAAGTGAAACACACACACAATTTGAGTGCACGAGTTCCTTGTAATCAAGAACTACCCACATTGTTTTAAAGGTCTATCTGATCTATCCTGAGACACAGAGGACTTCCTACTCTCACATTCTCTGGTTTATGAAAGACAGCTATGTGAGATTCCAAGCAGGACTAGGCAGAACAAAGGAGTTTATGAGACATGGGTGAACGTTCACACACACAGGCTCTGAAGATGAGTGAAAATTTAGATTTCTCTTTTAAGATTGAAACAAGAATTACCCAAAACACTATGCTGTCTTGATAAAACCAGTTAAAATTTCTTAAAAATTGTTCTAGCAATTTCCCTTCAAAATCATATTAAATTCACTAATTGGGAAGAACCGATCTGGCAAGGAACATAGCTCCTTCATGCTTGTCAAATTAATAACAATCAATTTCACTGTAAATTTTCAGCTTGTCTTCACAGGGTAAAAAGTCTCTGGATCACTATTTCACCTCTGACCCCAAAAGCATAGGTACTCAACCTCCTGGTGTGTCTGTGGCACCTGTATTCAGAGTTGTCAATGGCTGTCATCTATACATTTGGAATTATTTTCCTTCAGAAGATAGCACTGTTTAGGCTCTTAAATCTAACAGTGAGTTAAGCACTGAATTTACTTCAGGACCTTTCCCATTGGGATGCATCCAGTTTCACCTTGGTAACTATTAGAATCGAATGCTTTGCCAGAAGTCTTAATTAATTGACTGGTTCCTACCCATTGTCAATGTGTTTGCCCTTTTAATTTATTGTTAAACCATATCTTTACACACACACACACAACACAGACAAAAAAGGAATTTGGGTTGACAACAAGGTCGATAGTATGAACTGTCTGATGTCTTATCCAAAAATCTTAAGTATCACAGATTTAATTGTGTAAATCTTAGAAGATGGTAATTCCTGATTGCTCTTTGCTGATCCCACTGTGTCTGGAGCATTGTGCTCAGTCTCGTTCAGAATACCACTCTTAGAAACACATATATAAACCAAACATTATATGCAGCAAAATAATAAAAATAGGAAAGACACTTGATACCATGTCATATGGGTAATAAGATAAAAGTCTTGAGGTTATTTAATCTACAGATGAGAAGCACAAAGAGTGTGATCCCAATGGTTGCAAAATATTTCAAACATTTAAGGATGTAGACCTAGTACTAGCACATAAAAGTGACAGGGAAGAATACTTCAAACCAAGAAATAATTTACAAACTGAGCTGAAATTAGCTGCTCATTTCAGAGGTGGCTAATTTCTCCTCCTCGAAGGTTTACTCATCGCCTTCCCTTCATATCAGAAACAATGATGAGCTGAAACTTAAATAAGTTTTCACTAGGCATCGTCCTATCTTTCCCTTTTCCTGTAGATACAGTGGAAGCAGTTTTTGACTTCATTCAGAGGAGCCGAAGGATGATTGTTGTCCTGAGCCCAGACTATGTGACAGAAAAGAGCATCAGCATGCTGGAATTTAAACTGGGCGTCATGTGCCAGAATTCCATTGCCACCAAGCTCATTGTGGTGGAGTATCGTCCTCTTGAGCATCCACACCCAGGCATCCTGCAGCTGAAGGAGTCTGTGTCTTTTGTGAGCTGGAAGGGAGAAAAATCCAAACATGCTGGCTCGAAATTCTGGAAGGCGTTGCGGTTGGCTCTTCCCCTGAGAAGTCTGAGCGCCAGCTCTGGCTGGAATGAGAGCTGTTCTTCTCAGTCTGACATCAGTCTGGACCATGTTCAAAGGAGGAGAAGTCGTTTGAAAGAGCCTCCAGAACTCCAGAGCTCAGGGAGGGCTGTGGGTACCTCTCCAGCCTCAGGCACGATGTCCAAGCACAGAGGAAAGCCTTCTGCAGCTTGTCGCTGCTGTGTCACCTACTGTGGAGGAGAAAGTCACCTTAGGAGCAAGAGCCGGGCAGAGATCCACACCCAGCCCCAGTGGGAGACACACCTCTGTAAGCCTGTTCCCCAAGAGTCAGAAACTCCATGGATACAAAATGGTCCCAGATTGGAACCCCCCGCTCCCCAGATCTCAGCCCTTGCTCTTCACCATTTCACGGATTTATCTAATAACAATGACTTTTATATCCTATAATTACTATGTGGTGGGTGGTGGCTGCTGTCTCTACCAGCCCTCTTAGTACCACGAACCTATGGGAATAACTGGCATTTTTATCATCTAGTGGACTAACAGATTGTGTCCCCTTTATTGATTTTTAAAAACTATTTATTTCTAGGAGACAAAAGACCCGAAGGACCTGCATCCAGAATTATTGCCTCTAATGGCCTCAGAAGAGCACACTCTTCTTGGCCCCTAGAAGGTCAGTATGTGCAAGTCACCTAAAGTCTGATCCTCTACCTTGCCCAATGGTTTAAAACTGAGCAAAGAATTTTAATGTTTTCTTTGATTTTGTTAATCAACGTCATGTTATGAGTCAGTCAGGTGTGCTTGGGCTATGACACTTATAGGATATATATCTATATGTATCTATATATCTATAGATACATATGGATATATATATCTATACACACACACACACACACACATATATATATTCTCCCAAGGGAAACATTATGGAAAGGAGTTTGTTCTGGTGGATGCTGTAGGACTCAGATCGACAGAAAACCTACAGCACAGTTTCCCTGGGAGAACCAAACACACGCACGCAGGGATACGTGGTGTCCTCTGCTTCACTGTAAACTGGTGTTCTCTAAACTGCCTAAAGTTGTTAGCATCAATAAAGTTATATTTTCATGTGATTTCATTTGTACTAACAAATTTTTACCCTTCTCTCTCTCTCCTCTACTTTTCGTGGCTGTCAAATTCATATCCAAAGAATATTCCATTTCAGGAAATCAAGCTTTGGTTTAGGAATTAGGAAAGTTGAGGTATCTCTTTAGCTTCTTTCTACTGCATATTAGGAGATATCTGAGAAAAAAACAAAAGAAAGTGAGAAAAATTTTTAAATAAAGTAGAAGTTTATGCAGAAATCTCATCATATGTTTAGAACTGACAGCAGAAAAATTCAGTACTGTTAGGTACACTAAAGTGTGGGGTTTTATGCATGACTCCCTTCTTCCCTTTCAAGATTCTGAGAAGGGATCATCAACTTAAGTGCCTACAAAAATTAGTAGGTAACAAAAAGAAAGGAAGCCCTTTGCTGCGTAAGCATAATATACACACTGTCCATGTAGGGCCCATGAGCATAGGGACAGAGGGACAGTCACATACTTCTTCACTCGAAACATTTTAGCATCGAAGGCAATGGCATCCGACCTCCAAGTCAGAGAGAAAATAGAGATGGTTCGGTCTGTAGGTAATAGAAAAATATTTATTTTTTTTAAAAAGGGAGCGGCCTCTACTAAACTCCATCTTGGTTTTGTCATTGACTTAGCCACAGTGTTGGCAGATACATCAGTGTTTAAGAAGAACCTAAAAGTTCACATTTTTATGTAATCTCTCAGTTATGAGATGGCTTAAACTTAAAAATAAGAAGGAAAGAGAGCTAAGAACCAACAAGAATACATGAACATATACATAGTCAGCCTGAGGGCCACTAGTTTGTCGTTTCAGAACTAGAACATTTACCCAAACAACATCAGTCCAAGTGCAGATTCAAGTGTCCCTGGCAATATTGAGATGGCAGAAGATAAGGAAATAATGGGAGATATTTATTCCCTTTCTAAATTGAAGACATCTAAACCTTCAGAATAAGGCTGGTTTGACCTAACACTCCATTAGAGGAGAAAAAGCTAAAAATAGTGAAAAGAGTGTGCCTTTTATCTACTCTGTAGAGGTTTCCTGTCTGGTGGGTCTACTGTAAGAAAAAAAAATAGAAGAACAATCTCCTCCTCCTGAAAAGGAACAAAATAAAAAGAGCTAAAAACCATGCCAGCCATGGGCAGTTGATACATTAGTCTAGGCTGCTAGTGAGTGACAGCCCAACGAGGGTCAGTCAGCCTCCCCCAGGCTCTTACTGTGAATGCGGGTGGAGAAAGAAACCCGTGTTCTCTCACCACTTCTCTTAGAAAGCAGATCCCTTCTCTGTTGAAACAAGTAACTAGTAGGCCATTTGCCTGTTAAAACAAGAAGATGAAATAATAAGAACCCTCCAGAGGAAATGTGACTCATCATAGAACTTCTAATGAGAAGTGACAGGCCACCCAACCTAAAGACCAGCAGGAGATGACTGAACACAGCCCGTGGTTTACGTCACATTCTTTGCTGAAGTGATTAATCTTTCTCTGATATGTGTTCAAGCATATTCGCTTGGAAAGCAGCAGTTTCTCTCCAAATCTGATAATGAAAGTTACTCAATATCCTAAGAAGGAGGAGAATGATTTTGCCCATAATCAGTTTTATTCTTGAATTATTTCAGTGAAGAAAAATAAATGAAAGGAATGTTGACAGAGGTACAAAAATGAAACATGAGCTCTTTCTTATTATGAATAAGTAGCAAGATAATTGTGGTGTTCTCAACATATATACAGTGTAAGCACTATAAAGTCAGGGTTTTGGGCATTAGCTCTACAGGAATCAGAAAAATAATACTTTCTCCATACTTTTATTGCATGGAGAAATGCGAGGAGGTTATGTTATTGGTCCCTAACCCAACATTCTGCAGTTGAACGGAATATTGGGTGTTATACATTCCAATGAGGCAAATGATAATAAGAAAATTTTATCATGGGCCATGTAAATTTATAATGGAAATGATAGGATTGTAAGTTAAATGGATATTATTTACATAGCAATACCAGGTACGTGAGAGCACAAGTTTGAAGGCAAGTAGAGAAGAACGTGAGTTCTGCTTCTCTCCTGTGTGATCCTATGCTAGCTGGAGCTCGATCTCCTGCTAGCTAAATAAGGATG
Organism: Carollia perspicillata; assembly: GCA_004027735.1. Classification (NCBI taxonomy): domain Eukaryota; kingdom Metazoa; phylum Chordata; class Mammalia; order Chiroptera; family Phyllostomidae; genus Carollia; species Carollia perspicillata. The sequence continues at coordinate 11,403 of PVKM010029898.1, read as the reverse complement.
AGATGGTTAACCTCACTGGATTTTGTGGGCTTTCAAAAAATACAACGCATGGAAGTGCTTAGCACAGTATCTGGAACATTGTAATTGCTAAGTAAGTGGTGCCCAGTACTATACCCATAGTAAAATCATTTTTTATAGTTGCAGAAACTTACTTTTGTATCATAATCTATGGTTAAGAAATTGATTTTACATACCTCACTATTTTTTCCTCTAACAAAATGCACAAAAGAAGTACAGAACAGGAACTTGTGATCCAAGTTATGGGGCTTTTTTAATGACACCCGGGCAATTAGTGATAAGCTTGGGCCCCTAATCTAGAAATATTATATGTGATCCAGTGCCCATTCTAGAATTATGCCTCTAAGATTCATGTGGAAGTATTTCTATTACAAAGCCACCTAATTATAACTATTTAATTTGAACTGTTTTGCATTAAAATAAAAATGGCAGTTGATATAAACCCACACAGCTGATTCAATGTCCTATCGGTTGTCTGGTGTGTCATCTGGCCCTGCCATCGTATGATTTTATATAATTCAATTTTTTAATATTGTAACATTTGTCTAAACATTTTAAAAGGAGAGTCATTTTTATGCCTTCTGGGCTCTATGATCATGCTATAATTTTTATGCCAAAATAAATAATTTGTATTTGTCTGAAGAGAAAATAAAAATATGTTCAGCATTTACCTTGAAAAGCAGATTTAATCTTTCAGCAGCTGTGATTTACACTGAGTTTCAGTTATCTCCTCTTAGAACTAGTAAAAGCTCTCGTAATAATATATCCACTTCCAGTGTGAAGAGTCGAAGCTGTTGGTGAAACTAATGTCCCTGAACTAATGTTCATGAAAAGTCATGAATAGTAAATTGAACTAATCATAAAGATATGCACAGAAGGACAAACAATCCCTTTGGTGATTATTTCAAACTTTTGTGTGTCTAAGAATCATTAGGGGGCATCTTACAATGAAGACCCCCGGGGAAGCCCCTGTCCCAGAGGTGCTGATTTATTAGATACTGGGGATCGTCTAGGAGTCTGCATTTTAATGCCATGCCTTTGATCATTTGGAGAAAGTGTTCCATGAGTCAAACTACTACCTTTGAGAATTCTTTCAAACCGTTCCCCATATTATTTATATTATTATTCAGGTTATAAGCGGGGAAAGGCTTTCTTAGAGAGTCTGGTCCAAGCCTTCTTAAAGTGTATTCCATTGTGCATCCACGTCAGGTCCATTTCTGGTTAACATTAAAGTGCATAGTTATGGACCCCATGCAGGGTCAACTAAATGAAACTGTCTAGAGTGGGGCAGATTTGCACTAGGAATAAACCTTCCAGGTGATTCTGATGCACAGAAAGTTTAAGAACCATTAATTTGTATTTCTTTTTAACTCATCTTTTACCCTTGTAGGCTCTGATTTTCTCCAGCCAAGGAGGACTACGAATCATCCTTTTAACAAGGTGTTTACAGGCAATAGATAAGAGTGTAGGGCATGTTTAGCCCTTGGAGTTCCCTCAGCACAAGGATACAGTTGAATAGAAGAGTGGTTAGTAGAGTGTATTTTTAATGTATGAAACATCAAACTCTGACATCTGGAATCTGGCAGGATTGTTGTAATCATCATATGTATTGATCAGGTCAGACAAGCTCTCTTGTACTAATGAAGAACCCCAGTATTTCCGTAGCTTCGTATATCAAGACTTATTTCTTGTTTATGTTGTATGTCCAACGTAGGGGCCTACTTTTTTGTAGCTTTGCCATCCGAAATGTGTGACTTTCTGCTATTCTATGCTTCAGCCTAAATATAGCACTTATTACTCTCGCTTGCAATTAATTTATTATCCAAAACTACCTATGAGTACTAATCTAGTCATAGAGAAAGCAGTCATACACAGCATTGTCGTTTTCTAAGAATGAGATATTAAGATTGCTTGAAAAGACAAGAGACATTCAAACAGATATGTCACATATACTTTGATAATGAAGGAATAGAAGGACTTTGCTGCCAATAGCCCACCTCAGTTTGCCAAAGGGTAAAGTTAGCCTGCTATAGAAAAAAAAAAGAGTGTACAGAAAAAGGTGGACCTTGTATATAAATGTTCCCCAAAGAAAAGTTATTGAAAGAATGTACACTAAAAATTACAGCTTCTGGTTAAGAGGAAACATTCTTAAAATTTAGAATTTCTGTATTTGGTTAATTTCCACTCACTGGCTTTATTTAGTTCTCTAAGAAAGTGATGCTAAAACTATCTGCCAATGAGCCATTTCACTTTTGAAGATCCAGGGAGCTTCAGAAGAATTGAAGACATTTAGAACACAGCAGAGCATGTAACATGATCGTTAGAAAGTATCACTTGACCCGTATATTTGGAGAGCTAAATAGGGAATTCAAACTGAACATGCTACAACTCTCATGAAGAATGAGACAAGTGCCAGTGTGGGGATTATGAAGTCCACGACTATCTATGCATCTGCTCTCTCTGTGATTTGAATTCTATGTTTGTATTAAACATTTGAATTTTTATATGACTTTAATGCTGTGCAGTATCATTTGATCATGCAGAAAAACTCGCTTGGTGCTGGTGAAGATTGTAGCTTAAGGAACTGTGATCCATGTTAATAAGTTACAATGTTGAAAAGAGAAAAAAATTATTTCCTAATGTAGTGAAGAGATAATGGACACACTCAAAATTCTTTAGAGAATGATGTACAATGTTTTTCTTTTGGACAACTCAAAACACTTAAAAATATTTAAGTGGAAAGACTGGCCCTTTTAATGGGCCCATGGGATAAAAGCAGAAAGATTCCAAAATAGACTGAACTCAGATCACGAGTTATTTTTATTCTACTCTGAGTGATGGGAATTTCAGTACTCCATAGTTTTACTGGAACAAAAAAATAAGATCAAATAGTATATTGTTTATTTTTCATTTAAAACACAGAGATATGCATAAAAACTTATTAATTTTCTACTGTCAAACACTGTGCCACGTACTTGCAATTAATTTATAATTCAGTACCGTGTTTTGAAACACCTTGCATAAGCTGTTCTTAGCCAGAATTGGATATCATCTTTTAAAACTCTGCACATCTGTGGGGCACACTCCAGACGGCTAAACCTCCCCAAGTGATTCAGCTGTGGACTCCTGTACAGGATAACTGCCTAAGTCCCGTTATAACATTTGCACATGCTTCACTGCAGAATCAAAGACGACGTATTTTAAATTTTGAAGGAAAAGGTAAAAACAAACCCTAATATGCTAGGCAGTATTTTGTTTACAAGTGCAAAGCTTAAAACTCATTGTTAAAAACTAAGATTTGAGTTCTTTATTTGCATGTCTTATAAAATTACTTAATATATGAGAAAAACAAAATATGGATAATAACACTATAAAATGATCAATGTAGTTGCTCAACTGGACAGCCATCAGAATCTATAATGCTAGAATTTATTACATTGATGTTATCATCATACTCTGGTTTCTCTTCAAATTGTATAAATCTTTCGCCTTTTACATTGATGTTATCAGTTACTTAAAATAAGATAAAGTATTAAAGATATAATAACTTGGGTGTAAGCAAGGACAATTAGATGACTCCGAGAAGAGCCAGAAGAAAAAAGGGAGAATAAAAAAACGCATTCCCTCATTCACAAACCTAAGTAATGTAAAATAGAAGGAAGATTATGTAAAAATTCTCAAGTATTACTGTACAACTAAAATGTGGAGTGGGTGCCAGGTTTTGGGAGATAAAGTTGTATGATCATTTCTATTATAATATAGTGGGAAATATTAAATTGATATTAAATATTAAAATTAATATAGTGAAACATATTAAATTGGAGCTAGAAGACCTGAATTGGACTACCAGTATTTTACTTACTGTGTGACTTTTAATCAGACATTTTTATTCTCGAGTTCTCAATTTCTTCATCTATAAAATGGGAATAATATAATATCTACCTCATTGGACTATTGTAAGGGTGAAATTATATAATAAATATGAAACTCTAAGATCTATAAATTACATGTTTGGTGGTGTATGGTATTATTATTATTATTATTATTATTATTATTATTATTATTATTATTATTTAAAAGAAATTTAGGGGGAGAAGATGAGGTCCAAGAAAAATTCCTTAACCTGCTGACTACAGGGGTACTTTCCAGAACATAGTCTGTTATTTTTTATAACCTAGAAATTATGGACTAGATAATACAATTTCATATAACTCGAAAGGCTGCAGATTACAAAAAAAGCAGAAATAATGAGTAGAAAAATAACTATTTGTTTTTTATTTTCTTATAAAAATTATACCATAACAACCTAAAACAAGCACTGGTAAGTTTCACATTTTCTATGGGTCAGAAATTTGGAACAGACTTAGTTGGAGTGCTTGCTCAGTTACTCATGGGGTTGCTATCAGACTGCTGGCCGGGGCTGAAGGTTTGATTGGGCCTGTGGGATTCACTTCCAAGTGCAGGAACCTGGGGGTTCATAGGAACTCTGGTCCTTTGTCTTACAGACCTCCCATAGGGCTGCTTGAATATCCTCATAACACATTAGCCAGCTTTTCTCAGAGCAAGAGATCCAAGAGAGAGAGAGACAGAGAAGATGTGAGAGGAGAGATAGAGAGGGGGGGAGAGAGAGAGAGAGAAAGAGCAAGTGCAAAGTGGGCTGTCTGTGCCCTCTGTGACCCAGTCTCCACAGTGACGCGTCATCACTTGTGCCATACGCTGTAGGTTAGAAATGAGTCCCTGGGTTCAGCCCAAACTCAAGAGAAGGGGAGTTCAGCTCTACCTCTTGAATGGAGGAGTACCAAATAATCTGTGAACATGTTTTAAAGCCAGTACTGTAACACAGACAACCATTTATAGTAGGTCCTCCATAGGCTCAGGTTCTTCATCTACAAATTCAATCAACTATGGTAAAAAATATTTGGAGAGGGAAAAGTTATGTTAATGATGTGCACTATGTAGTTAGTTCTATGATAGTTATGTCTGTATTGAGCATGTATAGACTTTTTTCTTGTCATTATTCCATAAACAATACAGTATAACAACTATTTACATAGTACATACATTGCATTAGATGTTATGAGAAATCTAGAAGTCATTTAAAATGTGTGGGAAGATGTGCATAGGTTACATGCAAATATTACATCGTTTTACATAAGGGACTTGAACATCTGTGGATTTCTCATCTGCAGCGTTCCTGGAACCAATCTCCCCCCTGCCCCGATATACAGGTACAACTGTGTTTTTTCAGTTGAATAAATTGAGGCCCAGAAAAGGAAAGTGACTGGTCCTTAGCCTTCCTAACTCCACCTCTAACCTGGTAATCTAACTTTCTCTAGTAGTACCATAGCTCAAAGGAGAGCCAACTGTCTTGCTCTGGACAGGACGTTTCTTCCTGGTGAAAGATTACAGAATTGCAAAGGATTACATCACTTCCAGTCCTGGTATCTCTGTCCCTTTCTCTTTGTCTCTTTCTTTTTTACTACCCCTCCTCTCCCATCCCTTCATTCTATTATACTGGATGAAGAGGCAAAAAGACTCTTGAAAACCAGATGGATGATGTACATGAAGCTGGGTAGCCACATTCCTGGTCTGGAGTTTGAGAATCAAAATAGAGCTTCTTTTCTGGGTTTGCCTCTAAAGAGATTGGAAGTGATTATTTATTCTCAAAAACAGCCACTGTGAGTGGGAAGATGAGCAGGTAACTACTTTCTCTGGAGTCATCCAGGTTTTGTCTTGGCTCTGACAACCATCGTTGTATATTAATCATCAAGTCATTTGTCCTCTGTATCTCAGACTTTTGAGCCCCCAAAATGGATGAAGTTGAACTAGAAATTCTGTAGGATGTTATAATTCTATGCTTTGATTCACGGAGTAATATTTAAATAGCCCTTGCCCCTCTTCACATACACACACCAGCACCCAGGGTCTAGTGGCATGGAAAAATCATTTAAAAGGCACAATCCTTCTACTCAAGGAATCATAAACAATGCTTTTATCTGTTTAGACCTAGTTCCTGTAGCATGCATTTCTCACTTGTTGAGCTATTCTGTTCTCCCATATCTGTTTTCTTACTGTCTCAGGCTGGTAGCCCCAGACAGTAAGAAGTTTACAAAAAGCCTGTCCGTAGTTGAACACCAAAGCCTTCAGCTTCTCTAAGTCCATTTTAATATCAATTTCCAAGGTCAATGTTTTCTGAATTAGATTGAAAAAAAATGTAACCTTTTGTCTTAGCTTCTTTTTTGCCCTTATCTTTTATCCATACAAACCCCAAGCAATCTTCCTATGGTGATATATGCTCATGTATTTCATCATGCCAAATAAATAAATGAGTGAATGGAGCTTGTTTTTGAAATTGCATAGTTAGTACATAAGCAGCAAAATCTCTGGAGTTAAAGTATCCGAGTTGTAATTCACACTATAATTCTTTTATTATGAGGCCTTGAGTAAAGCACTGATTGCTCCACAGGTTCCCCATCAATACAATTTAAGAATCACTATGTGAATTACATTCTTGGAATTGGTGTGATAATAACAAAGCAAAACTTTCCTGTGTCTCTCAAAGTACAACTCACAATTCCTTCCAAGTAATCTATAGCTTAGGAAATTTAATTCTTCCTAAGTGCATAAGGCGTTAGTGAAATTGTACAAAGTAAACATAAATCTCAGAGATCTCTTTTCCCACTCATCCCTAGTCAACTGCTTGCCAACTGTTGTTGATCCTACTTCCAAAAAGTCTCAAAATCCTTCTCTACTTTTCTCCTTGAAAATTGTAAGAACTTAAGCTACATAAACAATAAGCATTCTATTTTCTGAACATGCCACATACTTTTATGCCCTATATGCCTTTGCTAATGTTACTTCTGCTTGGAATGCCCACTCTTGTCCCCCTCCACCCGGGGGCTCTTTCAATGCTTCATGCTCAGCTCAAATGTTTTCAAGCCTATGCAGCTTTCCCAGGCAGAGTTGGATCCTCCTTCCTATGCACTTGTATTTCTCATACTTCTGTTATTTTAATTAGAAATTTCTAGAAATCTCTTATACCTGATATTCTGTAAGCTTCCGTGGAGAGATAACTATATATTGAATCTCTCATTTGAGCACTTAACACTATGGCTAGCATATAACATATTTTTCATTAACATTTCCTTAAATAAGTTAATTATCACGACCACTGTTACTATGAGCAAAGTAACAGAGCCTTGCTTCTCTCTTTCTTTCATCCCCCACCCATTAGAGATGCAATAATTTGTGAGGCATTGCTTTAACCTTTTGCTCAACGCTGTATAGAATGAATGCCAGTATTGAATCCTGGGGCTCCCAACACCACATCCAGAGCCACTAAATTTAGCCCTTGGCATTGCTCAAGGACAGATGATCCATGACTGCGCGGGGGTGAAAAGAGCCCCGGCTGTGCCATGCCTGGCTTGGCCACCACCCTCACATTAAGGACCCCCATCCCTGCTCCACTCTCTCTGCAATAACAGCTGATGCTGGAATCAGCATTATGCTCACGGGCAGATGTTCTGTCTGTGAGCTTGCTATTAAATAGACTCATAATGACAGGACCCAGAGATGATAAACATTCTCTACCTATAGTGTACCATAGAGTATTTCTGGCTAAGGAACTTCGAGCAGAAAAAAATATGTCTGTTTACTGTTTGAAAATCCAGATGATGTTGGAAAAATAAAATAAGTACTATGTTGATTCAGGGTCAGTTGGTAATTAAGAGATCAGTTCTTTCAGGCCTCAGAGCTTGGCATGGACTCTTCTGCCACCTCCTGTCCTACGCACCCACACCAGCCCAGCCTCCTTCTCTCCTGAGCCCTGCCCTTTCCTTTCTCCCTCTCAGAACCTTCCTGCCACCTTGTTCAGGCCTTGCTGCTCCAGTCTCTGGAGCATAACCCATCCTACCAGCCTGTGAGCAGCAGCAGAGAAAAAAACTGCATATTTTCTTGCCCCTATTAACTTTGAGGTGAGCAAACAATTTTAATTTGAACCATTGGGGAAATCGTGCACATCCAGGCCAGCCAGTGTGGCAACCAGATCGGTTCCAAGTTCTCGGAGGTAATCAATGATGAACATGACACCTACCTCCTGACACCTACCACAGGGACACAGACCTACAGCTAGATCACATCTCCATGTATTTATTACAACAAAGCTTCATGCTATCTTGGTGGATTTAGAACCCGGGGCCATGGTCTCTGTTTGCGGAGGTCTTTTTGGCCAGATTTTCAGACCAAGCAATTGGGGACCGGAAGCAGCTTGTCTCCACCACCATGGGCAGTGTCACCACCTGCTTCCACTTCCCTGGCCAATTCAATGATGACCTCTGCAAGCTGGGAGTCAGGATGGTACCCTTCCCATGCTTCCACTTCTTCATGCCTGGCTTTGCCCCTTCTATCCAGCCATGGAAGCCAGGAGTCTCCAGCCCTCACTATACCTGAACTCACCCAGAAGGTATTCGATGTCGAGAATGTGATGGCTGCCTATGATCCCTGCCATGGCAGGAAGCCCAACATGGCTGCTGTCTTCCAAGGACAGATGTCCACGAAGGAGGTGGAGGAGCAGATCTCAATGTGCAAAACAAGAATAGCAGCTACTTTATGGAATGGATCCCCAATGATGTCAAGACAGCTGTCTTCAATATCCTACCCGGTGGCCTGAAAATGACAGTCACCATCATTGGCAGCAGCATGGCCATCCAGGAGCTGTTCAAGTGCATCTCAAAGCAGTTTATTGCCACGTTCCACCAGAAGGCCTCCCTGCGCTGGTACATGGGTGAGGGCATGGGTGAGATGTGGTTCACCAAGGCTGAGAGCAACATGAATGGCCTGTGAGTAGCAGGATGTCAGTGCAGAAGAGAAGGAGGACTTGGGCAAAGAGGCTAAAGAAGAGGCCTAAGGCCAGTCTGGTCACTCAGGCTTCTCAATTCCCTCTGCTTTCTTCCTCAACTGACTCTTTTCCTTCCCTCAGAATTTGCATCTTCTGACTCACCTTTTTACTTTCAGGGATGTTCTAGAACAGCGCCTGACACATAGTAGACACTTGATAAATATTTCTTGTTTGTTGAATGTCTCCTCTCTGTTTCTATTCTGGGAAATCTTTATTTCTGCCATTGTGGGTGACCCTGTATTTCCTTCCGGTGCTCATTCCTCCCACGTGTCTGTTAATATTTCCCTCTCTGTTTTCAAGATAATTCCCCAAGATAATGGGTCTCATCCAAATCCCATTTAGAACTGTGCTAAAAATGTCATCCTAAGCCCATGTGGTAGCCTGAGGGAAAGGGAACCACACTAACTCCAGCAACTTTAAGTCCCAACGAGGAACCGGTGGGGTTTCCCATTCGAGAGCAGTTTTGAACAGTGAGATTCCATCTGTTCAAGTCCTGGTTTGCACGGAGTTTTCCCTGCTCCTCTCTCAGCTCTGGAGGAATTATTAACAGTATTACCTCAATTTTCAGTCTCTCTCCAAGCTCTGTCCTGAGTTGTTTCCTTTGCAGGGGTCTGCCCACTCTGCCAAGTGGGATCCTTCCCCGTTCTACTTTATCTCCCTTTCCCCTCGAAATACTTCCTGCTCTAGATGGAGAAAGAGGTAAAAGGGGAAGAGAGTGACCAGGCTGGGTCCCTAAATATCCAGATCTTACCCATCTCCACCTTTTCTTATGCAAAAAGGAGTATCGGTCTTCTATGTCTATGAAAAGACACGTACTGCGTGTGACCTGAATGTTGGAGCCATTCCCTAGAGAAGAGGTGACAGGACACCCTGTGTCTTCTGGCAACATCTCGTCTATTCTTTTACTATTGCCTCTTTCCCCCTACCATGGGGTTTGTCCTATCCTACACTTAAAATTTCAGTTTTATGTTGAACTTGCAATCTTTTTTTAATATTGAAAAAATGAGTTTGCCTCAAGTGCTAAAAATAAATGGATATTTACAAAAGAAAGAGAGAAAAAGAGATCAGTTCATTCAAATGCCCTGCATAATATATTTTTTCCTCTTTGGGTCAATAAAACTCTTACAACACAGTATGTCTTACAGCCCTCCTCTCCAGCTATCCCCACTGCTGCGGCTCAGGAATCATTACCTTTCGTAGGAGCTTTTGAGTTTTCCTCAATGAGTCCATTCTCCCCTCTCCAGACTCCCATGCACACCATCACCAAATCAATCTTTCTCAGAGACTCTGTGGCATCTCAATTTCTACAAGATAAAATTTATTTGGGTTTGCTTTACCCTAAATTTAGGGCACTCTATTTTCTGGGCTGACCCTAATTTTAGCAACTTACTTTTTTCAGCTCCTATGTTTGTGCCGAGCATTCCAGTTCAACTCAAAGACTTACTGTTTCTTGAATACTCTTCCACTGGTGTGGCTTCATTCAAGGTATTATTGTCTGGGAAAACCTTTATATTTATCTCACATGTCCACTCTCAACATTTAGTTAAAATGCCATTTTTTCTGATAATACCAGCAGAAAATATTTTCTTTCCCATTAAATGTCTCATAACATTTCTCCCATCCTTTCATTCATTTGCTCATTCAACAATATTACCTGATCATCTACTCTGTGTCCAGCACTATTATAAAAACTCAAAACACATCAGTAAGTCAAGCAGACTATATTCCTTTCTTTCCTCAAGCTTGCATTCCAGTGGCAGAAGACATAAAGTACATTAGCTAAATAAGTAAAATACAGAGCATGTTATATGGTGATACGTTCTACATGTTTAGCTAATGAAGATACAGGGGATAAGGAGAGTTGAGAGGGGACTTATGATTTTAAACAGTGTTCATAGAAAGCCCCAAGGAGAAGATGGCTTTTGAGTGAAGACCCCAACAAGATGCTGGAGGAGCGAACAGACTTACTTGCAAAGTATAAAGGCTCTAATTCAAGGAGCATACAGGTGAAATGGAAATGAAGTCAGAGGCACTGGAGTGAGGTGACAATTATGCATGTCCTTGTAGACTATTGCGAGGACCTTTCTGCTCATTCCAAGTGAAATGAGAAATATATCATCCATAGTGCCAGAAGGAAATAGGTAATATACATATACTGAGAAATTTAGGTATAGTTTAATAAATTTTCTACTTACAAGGGTGTATACAGTGTTCAAGGAACCTAAAATTAGTATAGTACCTACTATGAGTAACAAGAGCATTACTCCACTAGGCCTGAAGTGGCAAGGGGAAGGAGTGTTCGTAACAAACCAGGGGTATCTGTATGGAGTTGGCTGCTAGACAACAGCTGTGGATTTCAGTAAAGAAACACCCAATACTTGTTGACCATATAAAAGCAGGAGGAACACCTACACCTCATTCTCCTGCCCACCAATCTCTGACTAATGCTGTTATTGCTAAATCCAACCAGAATTCAGAGATCAAGGAAT
>PVKM010029897.1:0-17565 GCA_004027735.1 Carollia perspicillata | reverse complement strand
TCATGTCCATGGGTCATACATATAAGTTCTTTGGTTTCTCTATTTCCCATACTATTCTTAACCTCCCCCTGTCTACTTTGTACCTACCATTTATGTTTCCTATTCTCTGCACCTTTTCCCCCATTCTCCTCCCCCTCCCCACTGATAACCCTCTATGTGATATCTATTTCTGTGAATCTGTTTGTGTTGTAGGTTTTTGCTTAGTTCATTTTTGTTTTTGTTTTGTATTTTTGGGTTTGGTTGCTGATAGTTGTGAATTTGTTGTCATTTTACTGTTTGTATTTTTTATCTTCTCTTTCTTAGATAAATCCCTTTAACATTTCATATAATAAGGCCTTGGTGATGATGAACTCCTTTAACTTGACCTTATCTGGGAGGCACTTTACCTGCCCTTCCATTCTAAATGAAAGCTTTGCTGGATAGAGCAATCTTGGATGTAGGTCCTTGCCTTTCATGACTTGGAATACTTCTTTCCAGCCCCTTCTTGCCTGTAAGGTCTCTTTTGAGATATCAGCTGACAGTCTGATGGGAACTCCTTTGTAGGTAACTGTCCTCTTATCTCTTGCTGCTTTTAAGATTCTCTCCTCTTTCATCTTGGCTAATGTAATTATGATGTGCCTTGGTGTGTTCCTCCTTGGGTCCACCTTCTTTGGCACTCCCTGAGCTTCCTGGACTTCCTGGAAGTCTATTTCTTTTTCCAGATTAGGAAAGTGCTCCTTGATTATTTGTTCAAAATAAAATTTCAATTTCTTGCTCTTCCTCTTTTCCTTCCGGCACACATTTTGGAATCATTTCAGATGTTGGAACATTTAATGATGTCCTGGAGGTTCCTAAGCCTCTCCTGATTTTTTTGAATTCTTCTTTCTTCATTCTGTTCTGGTTGAATGTTTATTTCTACCTTCTGGTCCACACTGTTTATTTGAGTCCATATTTTCTTCCCTTCACTGTTGGTTCCCTGTACATATTCCTTTGTTTCATTTTTCACAGCCTTCATATTTTTCTCTATTTTGCAACCATATTCAACCATTTCTGTGAGCATCCTGATTATCAGTGTTTTGAATTGTGGTCTGATAGGTTGGCTATCTCTTCATCTCTTAGTTTTATTTTTTCTGGAGCTTTGATTTGTTCTTTTATTTGGGCCATAGTTTTTTGTCTCTATGTGCCTGTTACATAGCAAGGGGCAGAGCCTTAGGTATTTGTCAGGGCAGGGCAATTTACATCACTGTGTTGTGGAGCTGTATGTGGGGGATGGATCTGAGAGGGAACAGTGCTGCTTGTTCAGCTCTTGGCCATCTTTTAGTCACTTCCTCCACTACCCACAAGCAAATTGGGTCTACCTGGCGCTGATTCTGGGGTGGGTGGCTCTGTGTATGTTCTAGAACCCTATGGGCCCCTCCAACAAACTCTCCCGTGAAGCTGGGTGTTTTTCCTGCCACCCCAACTCCCACACGTTTTCTCAGTCAGAGATTTTGAGGGTTTATTTTCCTATACTGGAACCCTGGTTTCCTTGGTCTGTCTCACTCTCCAGTTGTTATTCTAGTTTATCTCCACACAAATGTAGGACTATCCACTCTGCCAATCACTGCCTTGCAGCCCTTATCCTCCAGCTGTTGTGACTCCTTTCCACACCAGCTCCCTGGCTCTGCCCCTCCTACTAGTCTAGATGAATATTTCTTTTTTAACTCCTTGGTTGTCGGACTTCAATATAGTTCACTTTTCTGTCAGTTCTAGTTATTTTTGTTATTAAATTTGTTGTTGTCCTTCTTCTGCTTGTGCAAAGAGGCAAAGTGTATTAGCCTGTACCTCCATCTTGGCCAGAGGTCTATTTTTGCAGTACCTATTATGTATTCTATATATATTATTTCTAATCCTCTCAACATTTTCATTAAATGTATTCATCTGGACTTAGGCATGTATTTATTTAAACTTCATGAGCTAAAGTTACTTGTGAAAGTCACAAAATAGTATCTGGAACTGGGGTTTAAGTATATGTTTCTTTTTAGCCACATTCATACTCTTTCATTAGCTCATTTTTGCCAGCAAACATCTTTGATAATAAAGTCTATGTGTAAATCAGCATCGTCATTTTCTCCTCCAGTCTGTTTGCTTCTCTCCTATGTTTCCCACTGTGTGCACATATATGCACCCATATTCATGTGTACAGACATGCACACATGTCCTTCTAACTCACTCATGCTCTATATTCCAATGGGGATGGGGAACCTACTGTTCATAGGATGTTTGGTACTTTCCTTCTTCTGTCCTTTGCTTTCGTGCATGCTGTTGTGTCCCAGAAAAGTTTTTGGTGATTTAACAGTTTGGGGAAGAAATACTCATTAATGTGTGAAATGTTAAAACTACTTTTTGCTAGAGTTAAATAGTCCAGCTAATTTTTAAAGGAAAGGAATGCTAGTTCTCTAATACAGATCACTAGACTGATACATTAGTCTTTTTTAAAAAATAATATATTTTATTGATTATGCTATTACAGTTGTCCCATTTCCCCCCTTCATTCCCCTTCCCCCTGCACACCCCCTCCCACCCACACTCCCCACCTTTAGTTCATGTCCATGTGTCATAAGTTCTTTAGCTTCTACATTTCCCACACTACTCTTGCCCTCCCCCTGTCTATTTTCTCCCCCTGTCTATGCTACTTATTCTCTGTACCTCCTCCCCACCTCTTCTCCTCCCACTTCCCTGTGGCTAACCCTCCATGTGATCTCCATTTCTGTGGCTCCGCTCCTGTTCTAGTTGTTTGCTTAGTTTACTTTAGTCTTTATATTTCTCTTTGTTTATTCTCTTTTAAGGCTTTCTTTCTCCTATAATTTTCTTTTGCATCTAGGACTTGAATATTAGGGTTTTCTTGGAGATTTCTTACTGTAAAATACTGAGCCATTTTATTGTAGGACTGGGTAAATACTGTGACATTGTGGTAAGATCAATTTAATGATAAAGAAATGCTTGTGTTCCGAGACTAATAATCACAACTCATTCCTCACTGGCTTCCCCACTTCTAGCATGGCTCCCCTGTGGTCAATCCTTCACACAGATGCCAATTTTTTTCTCACTTGCTGCTCTGACCTCTCTCTTCAAAGGCTTATGGTGGCTTGCTATTACCCTTCATGTTCATCTTCACCAAAAGCCATCCCCTTAGCTTCAAGACCCTCACTCTCTTCAGTCTCCCACCTTCTAGACCTATCTCAAATTCTTCTGTAAATAAGCTCTCATTTTCCCAGCTCCATTCTTCAATATGTTGGAATCCACTGGGAGTGTGCCAATGGATTCTGATCAAATTTCTAAGTGCTGTTCCCTTTGCCTCTAAATCCTTTCCCAAGAATTCCAGACCCCAATCCCCCTCTCTATCAAGGATTACCTGCAGAAATTTCACTTCTTTCTCAAAGTCTTTTTCGTCTAATAGAATAACAGCTTATTGTTTGTTTGTTTGTTTATAATTATGATAAAATACACATAATATGTAAAATTTACCTTTTTAACCATTATTAAGTGTACAGTTCACTAGTGTTAAGTAGATTCACATTGGTGTGCAATGAATATCCAGAACTGTTCATCTGCAAAACTGAAGTACTATATCCATTAAACAATAATTCTCCATTTTCCCCTTCCACTAGCTTCTGGTAAACACCATTATATTTTTGTCTTTATGAATTTGACTACTCTAGATATTTCATGTAACTGGAATTTCACTGTAGTTGTCTTCTTGTGATTGGTTTATTTTACTTAGTATAACGTTCTCAATGTTCGTGTTGTAGCCTGTGTCAGAATCTTCTTACTTTTTAAGGCTGAATAATGTTCTGTTGTGTGGAAATACCACATTTTGTTTGTTGGAAGTGTGGGTTACTTCCAGCTTTTGGCTATTGTGAATAGTGTTACTATGAACATAGGCATACAAATATTTATTTGAGACCCTGCTTTTTATTCTTTGGGGATATATACTCATTTTGCGCATCTTTAAAGTAAAACATATTTTTCATGATTTGCTTAAAGAGAAAAAACACAAACAAATATTTGCTGCTTTCAACTGATTCAGAGTAAGAGAGGTGTTAATGTTATGAGATAGACTCCATCTGCTCCAGAATCCAATGATAATAACTGAATATTACACCATGAAGTATGAGTGACATTTATTTGTTAACTGGTTCAAACCTCAGAAGCAGAGGGAGATATGCTAATCTGAAAAATTTGGAGGGTGATTAGTGGAGTAAGTAACCTAAAGTAACTAGACTTTGGGTTTTAAGTATTTTATCTTTTCTTCACTTTTATGGTATTTATTGTAGTTTTGTGATGTTAAAACATGTTTTTGGTAGAACATATGGGAAACCCAGAAATGTGTGTGCAGTCAGCTTGCTAGGTGAAAAGTACACATTCCCTTTCTTGCTAAGAGATATCCCCCAGCTGATTCTGACTGCCCTCATGGGTTGCTTCAGGTGTTGATAGAGCCCGCAGGAGCTAGCCTGAAGTACATGTAAATTATAAGGTTTACTTTTCTCCCCGGCATGGGACCTATGCTAAATGTGGCTCCTTTCTTCTCACTCTACATCTGATCTTACCTTTGACCTTTAATCTTCTTAGGACAAAAGTCACGGAAAAAGAGGACACCAAAAAAGTGCACCAAGGGCATAAATTTTCTTTAAGTCCTATTGCAGAACTGGCCCATCCTTCCCTCTTCTAGACAGGAGACTAATTGAGGCTATTTACCAGAGGCAGAGGCCTTTCCACACAGAAACCAGCTTTTCTTTTTCTTTTTTTCTTTTCTCCTTCCTTCCTTCCTTCCTTCCTTCCTTCCTTCCTTCCTTCCTTCCTTCCTTCCTTCCTTCCTTTTCCTTCTTTCCTTTCCCTTTTCCCATTGCTATTTAGTCCTCTTATACCCTCCTCCCTGCAGCAGTCACCACACTGTCACCCATGTCCGTGAGTCTTGTTTCTTTTTGCTCAATCCCTCCACCCCCTATCTTACCCTCCATCCCTTAGCTGACATCCTGCTTTCTATCAATGAGTCTGTCTCTGTTTTCCTAGTTAGCGCAGTTGTTCACTGGATTCCACATATGAATGAAATCAGATGGTATTTGTCTTTCTCTGACTGGCATATTTCACTGAGCATGATGTTCCCCAGGTCAATTCATACTGTCACAAAGGGTAGAATTTCTTCTTTTTTCAGCTGTGTAGTATTCCATTATGTAAATGTCCCATAGTTGTTTTATCCACTCACCTACTGATGGACATATGAGCTGTTTCCATATCTTGGTGGTTGTAAATAATGCTGCAATGAAAATTGGGGTACTTATGTTCTTTCAAATCAGTGATTTGGTTTCCTTCAAATTTGTAAGTTCTCTCAAGAAAAAGTCCAGCTGTTGTTAATATAATGGGAACAATTTGCATGTCATTAGTGTAACCTGGCAGGCAAGGAGACTGGACTGGAATGTGCACGTATGAACAACAACTCACTGGGGGTGAGTCAATGGGGATAGTAGATGCTGTTGAGTGAGTGCGTGTTTCATTTGGCTGTTGCATTGAAAATGAGTGAGTAAAGCAATGGATCTACATAAAATTTTGCATTAAGTTTGAACATTTCTCCATGGAAACTATTCAGATGATTCAGAAAGCCATAGGTTTGGGCAACTGGTGACTAGAAGCTTCATCATGACAACATGCTCGCTCATGCATCACATCTCGTGCAGAGTTAGTTTGTAAAACATCAAATCACTCAGGTAACTCAGCCCCCATACACACAGATTCGGTGCCCTGTGACTTCTGGATTTTCCACAAACTAAAATCACCTTTGAAAGGGAAGAGATTTCAGACCTTTGATGAGATTCAGGGAAATACAATGGGGCTGCTGATGGCAACTGGGAGAACTGTGTGAGGTCCCAAGGTGCCTACTGTGAAGGGGCCTGAGGTGTCATTGTCCTATGTACAATGTTTCTTGTATTCTTCAATAAATGTCCCTATTTTTCATATTACATGGCTGGATAGTTTCTAGATAGACCTTGTATTCCCAGAAGTGGGATCGCTGGGTCAAAAAGTAGATCCACTTTTAACTTTTTGAGATATCTCCATATTGCTGTCTATAGTAGCTGCACCAGTTTACATTCCCACCCACAGTGCAGAAGGGTTCCCCTTTCTCCACATCTTTGCCAGCACTTGTTGTTTGTTAAATTATTGATGATAGCCATTTTGACAGGAATGAGATGATATCTCATTGTGGTTTTAGTTTGCATTTCTCTGGTGATTAGTGACATTGAGCATCTTTTCATATGTCTAGTGGCTAACCTCCTGTCCTCTTTGGAGAAGTGTGTATTCAGGCCTTTTGCCCATTTTAAAAATTGGGTTGTTTACTTTTTTGGTGTTGAGTTTTTTAAGCTCCTTATAAATTTTGGATATTAACCCCTCATCAGATGTATTGGCAAATACATTGCCCCATTCTGTGAGTTGTCTTTTCATTTTGTTGATGTTTCCCTTTGCTGTGCAAAAACTTTTTAGTTTGATTTAGTTCCATTTGTTTAGTTTTCTTTTGCTTCCCATGCCTGAGGAGATATATCAGAAAAAATATTGCTATGAGCAATGTTTGAGATTTTACTGCCTATGTTTTCTTCCAGGAATTTTATGGTTTTGGGTCTACCATTTAAGTCTTTTTTTTTTAAAAAAAATTATTTATTTCTTTTTAGAGAGAGGGAAAGGGAAGAAGAAAGTGAAGGAGAGAAACATCAATGTGTTGTTGCTTCTCATGTGCCCCATGCTGGGGACCTGTTCAGCAACCCACACTTGTGGTCTATACTGGGAATTAAACCAGCAACACTTTGGTTTGCAGGCCTGTGCTCAATCCACTAAGCTACACCACCCAGGGATAACATTTAAGTCTTTAATCTATTTTGAATTTATTCTTGTGTGTGGTGTGAGAAGGTGGTCTAGTTTCTTTTTCTGCATGTATCCTTTCAACTTTCCCAACACCATTTATTGAATAAACTATCTTTAGCCCATTATATGTGCTTGGTGCTTGCTAACTTTGTCAATTATTATTATTATTATTATTATTATTATTATTATTATTATTATTATTATTATTGTTCATATACAGTTGTCTCCATTTTCACCCCACCGTGACCCCCCTGCCCCACCCATCCTTGCCTCCCACCCTTGAACCTACACCCTTTGGCTTTGTCCATATGTCCTTTATACATGTTCCTTGATGGACCTTCCTCTATCTTCCCTCATTATTCACACCCCTCCCCTCTGTTTACTGTCAGTTTGTTCATAATTTCAATGTCTCTGGTTATATTTTGCTTGCTTGTTTGTTATACTGATTAGGTTCCACTTATAGGTGAGATCATTAGTATTTGTCTTTCACTACCTGGCTTATTTCACTTAGCATAATGCTCTCCAGTTCCGTCCATGCTGTCATGAAGGGTAGGAGTTCTCTCTTTCTTTCTGCTGCACAGTATTCCATTGTGTAAATGTACCATAGTTTTTTGATATATTCATTTACTGGTGTGCCCTTAGGTGGCTTCCAGCACTTGGTTATTGATATCAACTATAAAGTTGTGGGTTTATTTTCGGGCTCTCTATTCTGTTCTATTTTGCACTGTTGGTGGGAATGTAGATTGGTGCAGCTGCTGTGGTAAGCAGCATGGAGATACCTCAAAAAATTAAAAGTGGAACTGCAATGAGTTAGTAATTCCACTTCTTGGAATTTATCTAAAGAAATCCAAAATGCTAATTCAAAAGAACATAAGCACCCTATATTCATTGCAGTGTTATTTACAATTGCCAAGTTATGAAGCAGCTGAAATGTCCATTGGTAGATGAGTAAATAAAATAACTAGGGGACATTTGCACAATGTAATACTACTCAGCCATAAAAAAGAAAAAAATTTTACCTTTTGTTGCAGCCTGGATGGACCTGGAGAATGTTATACTATGTGAAATTAGCCAGTCAGTGAAAGACAAATACAACATGATTTCATTCATATGTGGAATCTAATGAACATACTGAACACTCAAGCAAGATAAAGACAGATTCATAGAGAGTAGGATGATGGCTATGAGGGTGTTTGGGGGTAGAGGGATTAAACAGAAAGGAAAAAGGACTATGAACATGGACAACAATATGGTGGTGGTGATGGGAGGGGTTATAAGGGGGATACATGGTAATGGAAAAATATAATTAATAAATAAAGGTTCCTGTGATATCAAATTGGAAAGCCAAGCTTCCTTCATTTGTGGCCCACCTCCCTTTTTCTTCAGTGTTTTTATTCTTGTTGTAATCTCATTTTCCTGCTTAATCCCTAGCCTCCATAGGCCATCCATTTTTCTGGACTTTCTATTTGTGGTCTAGAAACTAGAAATGGCCCTCATCCTTATAGCTATTCTGAAGCTATTCAGAGTAGGTTGAAGAAAATGATAGTAACAGAGGGATTCAAATTCCTACATGTCAACAGTTTGCTGAGTAGACATCTTGCTTCTTATTAATATAGGGCAAGGTGAGTATCAATAGAACATTTGACAAATTATTTAAAAGGTCTTTTATTTTCTGCACTTCCCAAATAGTTAAGATATGTTCTCAGTACCATATCTTATTTTCTATTAGAATTTTTCGTGGTGACTTTTAAGCAACAAGCCCACAGGTTTTGGCATAAACTCATTAAAATAAATAAGGAGATGACAGGAGAGGGTTCCAATGTATAACTGATGTTATATAGTGGACAGAAGAGAGAGACCTATGCCGGGTTCTGTTTATCCTTTCCAGCCTCTAAGCTATTGAATCAATAAGCCCCTGCATGACATCATAGCAGAAATGACCTGTGGTTTTTTTTCTGGTTGTCTAAACTGAGGTTTGTACCTTACTGCATAACTCAAATACCTTCCAACTCATATTGGAGTCTCCCTGATACACTATTTGTATTAAAGTGAAATGAGAACTAAGCCAGTGTGTGTATGTGTGTGTGTATGCAGATAAAACTTAGTTCAATTCTGACAACTACTTAGTGTCTGTGTATATTGACACTAAGTGTATATTGGTATCCTTTTATGGATGTAAAAATTGGTCAGAGGAATCATATAATTTATTTGACATTTCATAGTAAGTGATAAAGCTGGGGTTTGTACTAGGGATCTCCACTTGGAAAGCTGATGTTCTTTCCATTTAGCAAATTTTGTTGTGTATAATGCCATACCATGTTTTTTTGTGCATTATACATGGGATTATTATACCCATGGTATGTGTTCATTATACCCTTGTACAATGCACATTCTTATTTTTCCCTAAAAAGTTTGGGCAAAAAAGTGTGCATTATACATGGCAAAATATGGTTTATCATGCTGTTCATTTGGCTGTAAAAACAATAATTATTAATCAATCCCCTACCCTACCATATTCACTCAAATAATATCTGGCAGACAATAGTTGTCCGGCAGTTTATAATTCAAGTGTATATTTCCCTCCCATTCCTATCTGGCCAATTTTCTTTGCTGAAAGCAAAGATGCTTCCACAGATGCTTTCAATTCCCTAAATAATTTAAATTAGTTTTGTGTATGAGTAGAATATAGAATCTGTCATAATGTTGGCTACCCCCCAAATTATGTTCTTATACACTATGATTTTCAAATTGGGGCCAATCAACTTGTCATTCACTGAAATGTTTTCAACACAGACTATGCTGACACATTGGGATGCATATGTCACACAAAGAGGAAAAGTTTTAAAATATGATAACTCCACAGCCATCGATTCTTTGTTAACCAAACACAATGTTTTTTAGCTACATTGAGTGTGGCTCTTTTGGATCACTCAGCTACTTGTGATTTTCCCCAGGCTTTTAGAAAAGCCTCCAGTAAGGACATAAAACACAAAATCGCATTCTTCTGATAATGCACAAAAATGATTAAATATACTGTGTATATTGGAGAAATGGTACTATATATAATTGTACCAAAATCAGTTTATAAAGTTTCATCTCACACTGTGTCTGATGTTCTGTAATAGGGTTTCTACTGTATGAAGTCAGAGAAGATCCTTGACTGAGAATTCCCTTACATAAAATGTAGGGTAATTGGTTATTTTTCTTGGAGATGAGACCCATGAATATTTGAAGGCAACAGGTGGGTACTAAGAATTTAATGTCACCACAATGTTTTTCATTCTGGAGAAGTCCATGCTGCCTGTAGGAAGTGCCTCAAGATGGTGTGAGCACAATACCAGGGGGTCATATCTCAGTCAATGAATGTCTGCTTAAGTCCAGACTTATACAGCCAACACCTTCTCAACATCCCCTCCTAGGTGAAAAGCTTGCACTCCACTTGTCTGTAATCAGCCCTCTGTTTCTCCTCTCCATAGCTGTCCATGTGGTTTTATCCCTTTAGTGCTTGGCAATAGCATGCTTCCAAGTTGCTCATGACAAAAACTTGAGGGCTATCCCTAATTCTTCTTCTTTTACACTATGTGCCCAGTCCCTCAGCATATTCTGTTAGTTTTGTCTCTACAACACATTCAGATTCTAGTCACTTCTCACTACCTCCATTGCCAACACTTCTGTTCAAGCCACCATCATCTCAAGCCTAGATGACAACAATAGCATACTAGCTTTCCTGTTCTATCCTTATTCTTGACAGACTGCTATCAATCTAGTAGCCTTGTTTTAAAACCAAGAGGAAATAATGTTTCTCCTCTTTGAAAACTACCTACTGGCTTCTCATCTCCCTCACAGAAAAAGCCTGTCCTTCCAGTGACCCACCCGGATCCACAATCTTACCTCTATTCCCCCTCTGGTCTCTGTTACAGATATCTCCTGCCCTCACTCTACTCTAGTTGCAATGGCTTCCTTGTTCTTTGTCTCAGCCACGAAACCTGCTCAACATCAATCTGGGGATGGAGTTGTTACTAATGTTCCATCAAGTGTCCTTATCCAGTGTCTTTTCAGATGCTCCAAAAATTATCTCAACACCTTCTGTAGAAAGCATAACACATACATCTAATTAATCAATGAGACAAATCAGTTTTATTTCTAAAATATATGTTTAATGGGTTATTTTTTCATTATCGTCACTGACCATAATCCCCATTCTACACTCACCACAAAAATTATTTATATCTGAACTAGTATCTTTCAGTTCTGTATTAGCTTTTCTGTCTGCTTGGTTGTGTATCCCAGAATTATTCATATGGCTAATTCCCACACCTCTTTCAAGTCTTTACTCAGATGTTTCCTTCTCAAGGAGTACTAGCTTGGCCACCCTGTTTATAATTACAGCCTGTATATTTCTCTAGTAGAATGTAAACTCCATGAAAACAGACACCATTGTCTTAAAAAACAAGACAAAACAAAACTGATGTATCCTAAGAACTTAGGCCCATGCCTGGCAATACTAGGCATTCATTGTATAATCATTTAATTAGTGAGTAAGCTGGAAAAGTCCTATTCTTGACTGGGATTTGGCATTGTAAGACTTTGGGCAAGACACTTTAATCTCCTAAAGTGTGGGTTTTGTTTTTATTTTTTACATACAGAGAGACCAGGATCTGTAACTCCTATTTCATGACTTTAGGGTGACTCTCAGACCTGACTATAATGTAATGTGATTAAAGAACAGATGCCGCAGAGGTCATGGATGACACAGTACACTTATGCTCAGCCCTGGAGCTGACCTGGCTGTCTGCCCACACACTCAATATTGCTCCTCTGAGAGATTATTGATGCAAAGTCTTGTTAAATTCTAGCTTAGGGCTAATGTATAGCTGAAGTCTGAACCAGAAAAAAAAAAGCACCATGGAAGGACTAGGCAGCTGCAATGTTTACATACTTTTGATACAAAGCTATTGTTATGGAAACTTTCCACTTTGCTTTACATGTGTAGAATTGTGAGACTGATTTACCAGAATGATATATAGCTAGATCCTTGAAATATTCAAGATCACAACTCATATTATTATGGGCTTTCATTCAGTCTTGTGTATATGATGTGGTTGTGCTCTGAAGTTAAGAAATATTGTTACCAGGGTTTTAAAAAAATTAAATAAGTTCTTTATTAAAAATACTTGCATCAGAATTACCTGCTATATTCTCTGTTAAGTTGCAATTACAGCAGGTTCACTGGCACATAGAATTTAAAAAATCCTATTTTAAAGGGTTCTTCTTCCATTTAAATGAGTTTTCTACCTTTATGCATTGTGCACATGCCTTTATTTGTCCTGATTAAGATTTCTTAAGCAGCTTAAATATAAAAGAAAACACTTACTTGCAAAAGTAGTAGGTATTCAGTGTCAAATAAAAGACTTCTTTAGAGAGGAGAAAAATAATTTTTACTCTTCTGTTTATTCTTGCAACAACTATCTATGAAGCACCTACTACATGCCAAATCCTGTATTAAGGAATGAAGAAACAGTAGCCCACAATTCCCTCAAGTCCCTATCTTTATTCACAGAGTGTACAGTCAAGTGGGAGAGAGATAAATTAAATAAATACTTACATATAATTTAGTTATAACTGCACTAAATGTTACCAAGAAAAAACAGGACACTGGACAGTAGAATACTTTGGATAGTAAGGAGAAAGGTTGCAGAACACTTATAAGATAAGTGCCCCTTCCACCTGGGGTCTGAAGGACTCAACCAAGTAAGGAGAGAGGTGAGGGCTTATGAGAAGGATGGACATTCAAGTGAATGGGAGAGCATGTGAAGATTTTGGGGTGAACAGCAATGAAAGGAGGAGCAACATGCATGGAACATCACAGAAAGGAGAAGGGCAATAAACTGGAGAGTGCCAGACCATACAGGGCTTGTAAGATGTGTGAAAAATTCTGGATTATTTTGGCTATAAGAGAAAAGGTGTCAAGCAAGAAAATGACATAATTGGATTTTATTCATTTAACAAAGATTACTCTGTGTGATGAGTGGAGACTAAGCTGGAGGTAGTGTGGGGATGGATGGATAAATGGTAGTACTTAGGAGGCTTCTGAACTATTGCAGACATAAATAATATTTTTGGTGGTGGTAGTGGTGGTGGTGGTGGTTGACAGTGAAGTTGGGGAGAGAAAGAACCCATTAGACACATATTTCAGAAGTGGACTGAAGAATCTTGTCATTGGGTGGATTGATGTGTAGTTTATGCTTTCTCTAGAAGTTGCTGAGAAAATTATTGGAGTAGCTTCAAAAGATACTAGATGAGGACACCTGATGGAAGGAACATCAGTAACAGATCTATACACAGACCAAAGATGATGGGTTCAGCATCTGGAGCTGGCTAGTCGCATGTGACCAAGACCTCAGGGATCTGATTCCATTACCTCCTGATGACCAGTTCACAATGTGGTGTTTGTGTATCCTTGCTTCTAACTGCGACCCTCAGACATTACTTCCCTTGTGGTTTCTTAAGAGTGGTTATTCAATATGTGTGTGGAAGAAGGATTGATTCTCTTCTGTGCCTTAAGGACAGATTTCTAAATTTGATGAGATTGCCTATTCCTTGAGACAATTTTGGTAATTTGTGTGTTTTTAGAAATTCCATCAAGATTATTTCAATTCTTTGACCTGTAATTGTTCATAGTATTCTCTTATAATCATTTTAATTTCCGTAAGGTCAGTAATGTTTCCACTTTCTTTTGATTTGTTATTTTCATTCTCTTGCATTTTTCTTAGTCTAGCTAAAGGTTTGTCAATTTTATTGATCTTTTTAAAAAACCACTTTTAATTTTCTTGATTCTCTCTGTTTCTTTATGTTATGTTTTGTTTATCCCTATTTTAATCATTTTTATTTCCTTCCTTCTCTTGGCTTTAGGTTTATTTTGTTCTTCTTTTCCTAGTTACTTAAGCAGTAAAGTTAGATTGTTGATTTATCTTTCTTCTTTTTTAAATATAGGTATTTATAGCTATGAATTTTCTCTGAGTAATGCTTTTATTACATCCCATATGTTTTACTAAGGTGTGTTTTCATTTTCATTTGTCTCAGGTATTTTCTAATTTCCTTAGTGAATTAGTTTTTTACTCATTGGTTGTTTAAGAGAGTGTTTTTGAAAATGAAAAATGTCTTTATTATATGCAGTTTTCCATCTGTTATTTATGTCTAGCTTTACTCCATTGTGGTTAGAGAAGATACTAAAATAATTTCAGTGTTTTTAAATTCATTTGTTAAAGGCATAAAAAGAATATTCTAGGGGATATTCCATGTGCATTTGAGAAGAATGTGTGTTCTGTTGCTACTGTCAGTGTTCTGTATATGGACGTTAAGTCCAGTTGGTTTATGTTGATGTTCAAGTTCTCCAATTCCTTATTGATTTATTTTCTATATGTTCTATCCATTATTGACACTGGAATATATTGAAATCTCAATCTATTATTGTAGAACTGTTTAATTCTCCCTTTACTTTGTTCAATTTTTGTTTCATGTATTTTGGGGCTCTTTAGTTTGGTATGTAGATAGATGTAAATTGTTATATAATTTTGATGAATTGACACTTTTATTAATATATAACGTCCCTCTTTGTCTTTAACAAAGACAAATCTATTGTATGTAATATTTAAACAGCCACGCCACATCTCTTTTGTTTACTATTTGCATGGGATATTTTTTCTATGCTTTTGCTGTCAAGCTATTTGTGTCTTTGGGTCTAAAAAACTATAGTAAATAGCATGTAGTTGGGATATTATTTTTAATTTTTATTTTAATTGTTGTTCAGGTATAATTTTCTGCCTTTTACTCCGATCCCAGCCCATCCCCCAAGCCCTCCCCACATCCCTCCCATTTCCACCCTGCCCTTGTTTTTGTCCATGTGTCCTTTACATTTGTTCCTGTAAATCTTTTCCCTTTTCCCCTGAAATTCCCTCCCTTCTTCCCTCTGGTAGCTGTCAGCCTGTTCTGTACTTGAGTGTCTTTGGTTATATTTTGCTTGTCTGTTTCTTTTGTTGTTTAGGTTCCTGAGAAAGGTGAAATTATATGGTATTTGTCTTTCACTGTCTGGCTTGTTTCACTTAGCATAATGCTTTCCAGTTCCACCCATGCTGTTGCATAGGGTAGGAGCTCCTCCTCCTCCTCCTCCTCCTTCTTCTTCTTTTTGCTGCATAGAATTCCATTGTGTACATGTACCATAGTTTTTTGATCAATTCATTTACTGATGGACACTTAGGTTGCTTCCAGCGCTTGGCTATTGTAAATTGTGCTGCTATGAACGTTGGAGTGTATAGGTTCTTTTGGATTGGTGTTTCAGGGTTCCTAGCGTATAATCCCATCAGTGGAATTGTGGGGTCAAAGGCAAATCCATTTTTAGTTTTTTGAGAAAATCCCATACTGTTTTCCATAGTGGTTGTACCAGTCTGTAATCGCACCAACAATGCACCAGGGTTCCCTTTTCTCCACAACCTCTCCAACACTTGTTGTTTGTGGCTTTGTTTTTGATGGCCATTCTGACCAGTGTGAAGTGGTATCTCATTGTGGTTTTAATTTGCATCCCTCTGATAGCTAGCGATAATGAGCATCTTTTCATGTGCCTCTTGATCCTCTGTATGTCCTCCTTGGAGAAGCGTTTGTTCAAGTCCTTTGCATATTTTTAAATTGGATTGCTTGTCTTCTTAGAGTGGATTAGTGTAAGTTTTTATATATTTTGGAGATAAAACCCTTGTCTGAAGTATCATTGGCAACTATGTTTTCCCATATGGTTAGTTCTTTTTTTATTTTAATACTGTTTTCTTTAGCTGTGCAGAAGCTTTTTATTTTGATGAGATCCCATTTGTTTATTCTTTCCTTTATGTTTCTTGCTCTGGGGGACATATCAGTAAAAATGTTGCTGCATGAAATATCAGATTTTCCTGCCTATTTTCTCCTCTAGGACTTTAATGGTGTTACAGCTTATATTTAAGTCTTTTATCCACCTTGAATTTATTTTTGTGTATGGTGTAAGTTGGTACTTGAGTTTCATTTTTTTGCACGTAGCTGTCCAGTTCTCCCAACACCATTTGTTGAAGAGGCTATTTTTACTCCATTTTATGTTGCTGCCCCCTTTGTTGAAAATTAATTGACTGTAGAAACTTTGGTTTGTTTCTGTGCTCTCTGTTCTGTTCCATTGGTCTATGTGCTTGTTTTTATGTCAGTAGCAGGGTGTTTTGATTACAGTGGCCTTGTAATACAGTTTGGTATCAGGTATTATGATCTCTCCTACTTTGTTCTTCTTTCTCAAAATGGCAGCAGCTATTCAGGGTCATTTATGGTTCCATATAAATTTCTGAAGTGTTTGTTCTATGTCTGTGAAACATGGCATTGGTATTTTAATACATATTGCATTAAATTTGTAAATGCTTTGGGTGGACATTTTGATTATTTTAATTCTTCCGACCCATGAACATAGTATATGTTTCCATTTGTTTGTATCTTCTTTGATTTCTTTCTTCAGTGTTGTGTAGTTTTCTGAGTACAGGACTTTTACCTCCTTAGTTAGGTTTATTCCTAGTTTTTTTTTTTCTATATCTAATGGGATTTTTTCTTGATTTCTGCTTCTGCTGTTTCATTGTTAGCATAGAAAAATGCCTTTGATTTCTGGATATTGATTTTGTATCCCGCTGTTTTGCCAAATTCCTTTATAAGGTCGAGTAATTTTTTGGCCAAGTTTATAGGATTTTCTATGTACACTATCATGTTATCTGCAAATAATGACAGTTTCATCTTCTTTACAATTTGGATACTTTTTATTTCCTTTTCTTGTCTGATCACTGTGACTAAAAATTTCAATACTATGTTGAATAAAAGTGGTGAAAATGGACAACCTTGTCTTGTTCCTGATCTTAGTAGAAAAGCTTTTAGTTTTGCCCATTGAGTATGATGTTGGCTGTAGGTATCTCACATATGGCCTTTATTATGTTGAAGAATGTTCCCTCTATTCCCATTTTGCTGAGTGTTTTTATCATGAATGGGTGCTGTACCTTATCAAATGCTTTTTCCACATCTATTGATATGATTATGTGATTTTTATCTTTGCTTTTATTTATGTGGTGTATTACATTTATTGGTTTGTGGATGTTGAATCATCCTTGCATCACTGGGATGAATCTCACTTAGTCATGGTATATGATCTTTTTAATGTATTGGAGCATGCAGTTTGCCAATATTTTGTTGAGGATTTAGCGTGTATATTCATCAGCAATACTGGCCTGAAGTTTTCCTTCTTTGTTGTGTCTTTATCTGGTTATGGTATGAGGATGATGCTGGTTTCTTAAAAAATAGTTTGGGAGTCTTCCATCATTTTGGATTTTTTGAATAGTCTGTGAATGATAGGGATTACATCTTCCTTCTATAATTCTCCTATGAAACCATCTGGTACAGGGCTTTTGTGTGTCGGGAGTTTTTTGATTGCTGCATCAATTTCATCTGCTGTTATTAGTCTGTTCAGGCTTTCTGGTTCTTCTTCATTTAGTTTTGGAAGATTATATTTTTTCTAGAAATTTGTCCATTTCATCTAGCTTTTCAAATTACTTAGCATACAGTTCTTCATAGTAATTCCTTAAAATCATTTCCATTTATGTGGTATCAGTTGTAATCTCTCCTGTTTCATTTTTTATTGTGTTTATTTGGGTC
>PVKM010029896.1:0-17548 GCA_004027735.1 Carollia perspicillata | reverse complement strand
AGGATAAGGAGGATGTAATGCAAAACTGAGGATCCCAGTTGCTCATAAAGCTTTAACCATATTCCTGTTGACTTGGTTATTTACCATCTGATTTATAGGCAGGCCCTTGGAATTCCTAGTGATGAGCCTTCTCAAGGTCTGGATTTTGTGACTTGCCGAATTTTACTTATTTCCATCTTCCAAAAAATAGTCAGTTTCACTAATTCATTACTATCTTATGCCTCATGGCATCTGACCTTGTACATTAATATTCTTTTTTATATTTTATTATGCTTTTACTGGGCTTTCTGAGTGTGTGAAAATGCCAATATGGATGCAGCTATTTAATATGAATTTTTACCAATATTTACAGAGCTCTACGGGTGATTTTTTGCATCTAATTATCAGTGTTTCTTTTAAATTTCACAGACAAACATGTTGATAAAGACACTACCACGTAGCAGTGCTAATTGTTCCTGTATGTGAGAAAGCAAGTGTAATCAAGTTATCAGGATGCAGAAATGGTAAGTTCTAAAGAATTATTTATGTAAGCCTAAAAATAATTTGAAAGTGTTATTGGATTGCTATGGTTTTATATGTGAAACTGGAATTTTATTTTTAATACATTGATATTGCAGTTTATTGGGAGAAAGCCTGATAAGAAATTATAACAGAAATACTCTTCCGAATAGTTTTATAAATGGAATTCATTCAACAGAGCCAATTTCTATTTAAGACTTCCATTTAATACTCCATTATAAGTGTACATTTGTCAAAGTTCTGAAATGAAATAGCAAGTATGTATATATATATTATGTATATTATGTATATATAATATATATTTTATATATAAATTTATGTAACCTGCATTTAGACCATTTGAAAATTCAGCAATGTGATTCTTGAGAGCTAAAATTATAAGACTGTTGATACTATTTAGGCATTATTAAAGGTGATTGAATTTACTAAAAAAACATTTTCTGATCCTGGCCAAGTATCTCAGTTGGTTAGAACATGGTCCTGATTACACCAAGGTTGTGGGTTTGATACTTATCTTCAGGCAGGGCACATACAAGAACCAACCAATGAATGCACAAATAAGTGGAACAAGAAATCAAATAAATACAAAAATAAAATCACAGGGATGATTTTACTTACCTTTGTAGCCGTAGATAGGAAGTGATATCTACCTATTTTTGTAGCTGATTAATAAACAGCATTTTCTCCATAAGTAAAACATGCATGAAATTACTTGAAATATATATATTTTACTTATCTGTGCTTTTCACTTTATTCATTCCATAAAAATAGCATAAGAATTACACGAAACATATTTAATGTATTTGATAATATATAATAAATTCTGAGAAATATAGGGGACAAATAATTTATTAAACCCTGACTAATGATACAGTGATGGAATATCTGCAATTTTATGTCCTTGAAAATGACCATACTCTTTACACACTTGTATATTTCACCTGAAAATAGCTTTTAAGTTTTCTCATGTATCTTCCGTCATGACTTATGTAAATTTCGTCAAATGATCTCAATGACCCATTTGTAGAGTAATTTGAATACTTTAATGTCCTGGTTTTATAGATAAAGATACATTTTTGATACAGTAATGTCATGTGCATCTATTTTCATTGTAAGTACTCAGATAAACCAACAGTTAGATGAAAACATTTTTTACTTATAATCTGCCTAGGTTTCACTGGGCACATTAAGGAACTATACATTAGGGTTCTGTACCAGTGGTTTTGTTGGGTGGACAACCATCCTTTACACCAAAAGTTTTGGGGCTCAATCACCAGTCAGGGTGCATACCTAGTTGTGTGACCAGTCCCCATTCGGGGAACATACAGGGGGCAAGTGATCTGTGTTTCCTTCTCTCTCTCTCTCTCTTTCTCTCTCTCTCTCTCTTTCCCTCTCCCCCTTCCACTCTGTCTAAAATTGATAAACATATCCTTATTTGAGAATCTATATGTCTTTTATGGACACATATAATAAATAATAATTAATAATAAAAGTAATTGTACAATAGATTATCCTGGAAATATTACATTTATTGGTGTAAATGTAAGTAGCAAGTTGCCGGTGAGAGGCAAAGAAGCCAACACAATTTTAGTCAATATTAGAAGGTTGCAGAGGCAAACAATCAGAATTGGGGTTACTCGAAGAAGCCAGGGTTCTTCAGAGATTTCAGACCAACCATGGCATTCAGGAAAATACAATAGGGCAGCTGATGGCGATTGGGAGAACTGTGTGAGGTCCCAATGTGCTACTTTGATGGGGACTGAGGCGTCATTGTCCTATGTACAGTGTTTCTTGTATCTTGCACCTTCTTCAATAAATGTCTCTGTTTTTCATTTTATGGGGCTGGACCCTTTCTGGATAACATATATATCTATATCTATATATGTACACACATACACGTAATGTATAAACTACTTCCAATTTAATCTAGTGAATACTTTCATTTTATATAACATTTATACAAATCAAAATGCAAAATTGTTTTCAAATTCTGGGACCAGTATTCACTACAATACATCTACCTACTTATTTAGCTCTCAAACTATTGCCAAAATCTACCTGAGTAATTCAACTATAGGAAACCTAGTGTCCAGGCAAAACATTACCAGAAATTAATAATCAGTTTGTCTTTATTAGATTGGATAAATAGTGCATACATATACACATAAATTGATATAGAGATATTAAAATTGTGTGCAGTTTATAGTGTCATAGACAGATAGATAAATGCTTTTGTCTTTTTCTAAAGCATCGTGTCTGTCGTGGTTATTCAGAAAATGTGATTATTATATGGCCTTTAAAGTGTATTGCATTTGGAAATCTTCTTGCTAGACCCACAGCTAAGAAATTAGAAAGCATTCCCCAGTTAGTTCTTCAGTTTTCCTATATAGCAATGGAAAAAAGCATCAGTCTCACAAAATAGGACAAATTTGTGTTGTCCTGCCTCAGAGCCTTCTAGAATCAGCAGGAGAAGCCCGGGTTGAAAGGTGACTGCATCCATCATACATAGCTTCCCTATCATCCTATTTTCTGACTTCAGAATGAAAACTTATCACAGTGTATTATAAAGCAGTTTGTATTCTTCTTTTCCTTCTTTTTATTTTCTCCCCCTAAGAGTCACTGCTGCTTCCACCAATTAATGGAGAAAATAGGTTCTTGTCTGGCTGGCTAAGGACAGAGAATCACGACAGTTATTGACCACAGTGCCCTAAGAGATGACAACCAAATCTGGGTTATTAGAGAAAATTAGAGGTGGGGAGCATCCTGAAACACTCCCTGCTGAACTTTTGACTTCAGAAGTTACAGTGCTTCATCCCTGTTTAATGGGCTTGAAGTTTCAATCCAGCAGAGATGTAGCAGCATCCTGTGGTCAGCTGAATGGACTCACGCTGGGTACTTTGTGCCAGAAGTCTTTTCATTTCTCTGTAGTGTTTTTTCTCTACATAATGGTAAACAATCAAAACCATAGAAATCAGTTCGCATTTGAGTACATTAACACAAAATGGGCACGTGTATAGGTTTGTTCATTTTGTTTGATTATTATATAATTCAAAAGAAAGAGCTTCTTGTTTTGTTTAAACTGAATGTTCGTCAGACTAAGAAGCTTGTGAGCTAAACAATCAGATTATGTTTTCTGTTTTGTGTGGAGTTAGTGTGCACTTTATTTAAAATCTTTTGTCCATGGAATCTCCAGCTGTGACTATAAAGATTTATGAGAGATAGTCAGACAAACCTGTGCTTTTGCTGGCTGTTACGAATGATGATGTATTATCATTTTGTGGAGAAACAGGATGAGAAGAATGTATAAAAGGATTGAAATCAAGCCATTCTCCTATTACCTATTTAGGACTTTTCTGCTCAATAGCA
Source organism: Carollia perspicillata (assembly GCA_004027735.1). Lineage (NCBI taxonomy): Eukaryota > Metazoa > Chordata > Mammalia > Chiroptera > Phyllostomidae > Carollia > Carollia perspicillata. Next base: position 13,663 of record PVKM010029896.1, on the reverse strand, counting down.
TTTACTTATCATATTTTTTGGGCTCTAAGACACACACACCCAAGTTTGGGAAGAATAATGGTTGTTAATGCTGCTATTAAGTTCTGTCTACATTTACGTTGGTGAAATAATATGTTATTTATGTTATTAAATGGTTTGCCATGTTTTTTGCTTCAAAGTTTTTGTTCTTATTTTCCTCCTCTAAAACCTAGGTGCATCTACTGGTCTCAAAAATATGGTAATTGTACTTTGTTGTATTCAACCCAAAATTATGCATGATATTTACAAATTCATTCTTTTAGTTTGTTAAAATTTATCAGTGGAATAAATATTGATAAGATAGTAGCACATTCTGGTTCTATTCTTATGCTTTCATTTGTTAATCAACATAGTAAAAAAGGAAACTAATAAGAGTAAAATCTTTAACAATTTCACATTCCAAAACCTGAATTTCTTCTGATTTTTACATGGTACCGGCATTCCCAGATCATTTCCTATTTGTATAAACTTATGCCCTTATACCTCTACCAAGCATGCATGCATTGATTTATCCAGCAAATAGTCTTTGAGTATTTGTCTACTTAGTGGCAGGCACTTTAGTCTTTATGCTTCAGAATTCACATCTAATGTCACCATCACAAATCATATTGCATCAATTAATTGCATGCAATTTGTGTATATTTCCAAAATACACATTCCTTATTTCAGTTCCTTGACTCTCTGAGAGTTGATTTATGATGTTTTTTAATTGTTGTTCAAGTACAGTTTTCTGTTCTGTTATTTTTGAACTGGTAGAATTTATTGACTTTTTTATAATCATATAAAATTAAGATAATTAGACATATACAAGATGAGGCAAAATTAGGTTTGCAATTGTGTGTATGTGAAACACAGGATTTATTCTTGTATTACTATTTGTTTATTATTGTATCATTTTCCCTATGAACCACTGTAATCATACTTTTGCTCCACCTTCTATAACCCATGTCCACTTGAATAGGAAAAAATATATATATATATCCTGATAAAGAGAATCAAGTGTAAGTCATTTTACCGTTTCTGTCTCACAAGTCACACATCAATCCTGCTACCTTCCTTTGATTAAAAATGAGTCACTAAGACCAGTTAATATTTCAGGGAAGGTCATTCAACCCCAATCTAGAAGGAAGTAGTACCAAGCAATTTACTGAATTTTTAAAAAATAATCACAGTTGGCTTTCTGACTACAAATTATTTACTACAGCAGTATTACCAGTTTGGAGCTTTAAGATCTTGTCATTAATTCAGTTCAGATACAGATGAGGCTTTTGGGGTACAATTTCACAGTAGTGCTACTTCTTGAATGGCATCGTTCTTAATGAGATGTCCTGTCAAAGTACTTATCTCTGTGGGTGTTGACACCCAACAGTAAGAGTAATGCAAATTATCGACTGTAGACGCCTTTCCACAGGAGATGGGGAAGAGGCACAGCACACTCCATAGTCAGGAGCAATTCTGAAATCCAGCCTGGCATATGTTAGCAGTTTCTTAATTTAATGCTCAATCCTACTGCCTGGGAATGTTCTTCATAAATCTCAGTCACATTTCATGGGCTTTGGTTGCTACCCTTTGAATTAGAATTTCTTTAATATCAAATTTCAGTTAGGTTTGCAGGCGATTTTTCTTGGCTTGCTTCCTACCCATAGTCGTCTGGAGGTCCAAAATATATTTTTATTTTTCACTGCCTCTCCGCTTTTAGTCCAAGTGGCAGTGTTCACACCAATACAACTCATACAACTTTTTAAACACTCCATGAGTTTTCTATAAGTCTTATGGTTACTTATTCAGTTATGAGATTTGTGGAAACATTATGAATTAATAGAGGTGTATGCAATATACTCTTACTATATTATTAAGTTCTTTCTCTTTTGAATGGTTTATGAGACAGCATCAAATTTTCTGTGGACTTAACCAAGGATTTTAGAGTCATACCCTTGATATCTTTATACTCTGTATTACTGACAGTAAGTTGAATGTGATTTTTACCTAGAAACCACTTTTAATTCAGGAATCATTTAGAGATTCTGAATAAATCTGGATAGATTAGGGAAGAGAAATATTTTTACTTTTTAGCCCACTCAAGTCTTGGTATTGTTATGTGTAACTATGTAAATTTTAGCTTCTAGCTTTTTTTACTCCAAAATAATCTTGCCAGAGTTAATAGATACAATATCTTATATCATCTCTCTGAAGATACTACATTATTTATTATACCAAATCACAGTTTCATAATGTACACATCTATACGAACATGTACATTTACATAATTTGCCTTGTTTGTTTTTTTCCCTGACCCAGGTTATTTTCTTTTGTTTATTTAGTGTTCTGATATATGTTTAAATTACTGGTTGTCAGTTTAAGTGAAAAACTACTGTTCTCTTGGGAGAGAAAGATGCTTTAAAGTACCTGATATAAAATAAGAATTCATAGGGAAATGAGGCGGACATGCTTTGTGTTAGTTTATATAAGGACCTATTGGAAGAGATGACTCTTTGCCCATGATGGCAGTCAACTCTTCATTAAGACTCTCTCCTCATTCTTCCTTGGAATTGCAAATTTACTCTAGGGCACCCTGGACAATCAATCCATTTATTTACCAAACCATTCTCCAAATATTAGTCCAACTTTAAATATACAAGCCAAACAATTTGCAAATAAGGAATTGACTCAAAAGAATACCCCTTTTCCTTTTTATAAAAGCGAATTAATCATGTCATTAGTCTTAGCCATGTTTATTCATAGACCTGCTTGTTCCTAATTGGGTTCCTCACTCACAGCGTCCATGTGAGTTGTTTTTGTTATTGTTGGTGGTGGTGCTGGTTCTGTCTTATGTCTGAATTGATTGTGAGCTATAAAAGTCTTCCCCAAATTTGCTGTAGATCTAATGTGTGTGTGTGAGAGGTAGTTGGGGTTCTCCATAAAACAAGTACCAAGGCTGACTCAGAATTATAAAACCTTTATTGGGCACTCCTGAAAAATGTAAATTAGACATAAGCAAGGAGAGTCTCTGCATGTGATTCAAGCACGGCTTCAGAGAAGAGAAATTGGGAGTAAAGAAGGAGAGGTAATGGAAAGCTCAGATGGCAGTGTAGCAGTGAGAAGTTCAGCCAGGCTGATGGCAAAGTCCAAGACAAAGAGAGCCTGTCAGAGGAGTCCTACGTTAGATGGGAAGGGCTCACACCTGGAGCCTCTACTGTTCTCAGTCATTGGCCTGGAGCATCCCAGGGATTGCATGGCCTTGGCCTGAGTGCGGCAATGAATCCCAAAGGCATAGCACCTGAACTGGTACCACGTAATTCTGCTCCACATAGCATCTTCCCTATGAAAGGAAGATTAGAGCGATGTACTCCCAGATCTTTGCCACAGTACATTTCAGAAATTCTTCACATGTTTCACACTGTCGATATGGTTTTTAATAAGAGCTAAGTGTCCAATATTCTACAACTGTCTTCTATTGACTATTTTAAAGAGAGCAGTGTAAATACTTAACATGTAGCCATTGTATTAAATATAAATATTTGAGATGGAGATATGTAAATTGAATTAATTTCATATAAATTCCCATAAAACATATTATATAACTAGCCTTTGGAATTCTAACCTAATTAATACCAGAGGTTTCACTGTCCTTATTAAGATTTGATTTTTGTGTGGCATCTAAAAGATATTGAGAGTAGAGAAAATATTTTTAAATATGTTTCCAACAGAAGAAAGATGAAACATTCAAAGTTAGTGGTATAGTACTAATTTTTTTGATCAAGATGATAATTCAAATGAATACTAATAAAAGTCATAGTTCTATCTCCATTATAATGTGAACACTAAACAACATTTCTAGTCTATATTTTTCCTCATTGGCTACTTACATACAAAATATAAAATGGTCTTCTTTTAACCAGTATGTGCCAATTTCTAAAACATAGATAAAGATGCCTAGTTTTTTTAAAGATTTTATTTATTTATTTTTAGAGAGGGGGATGAGAAGGAGAAAGAAAGGGAGAGAAACATCAACGTGCAGTTGCCTCTCACGCGCCCCCTACTGGGGACCTGGCCCACAACCCAGGCATGTGCCCTGACTGGGAATCAAACTGGTGACTTAGTTTTGAAATTAAGGTGTAGAGTCATTTCCTATTATTCTTCAAACAACATTTTATTTCCTTCTGTTGATTTTTTTTAACTTGTGGCAATTTAAGCTCAGTTACTGGCAGAAAACAAAAGGTAGTACATCTCTTTTTTTTGGTGTTTTTACATCACTTAGATTTAACTGTTGAGATTGCACATTGCCCCTTTCCCCCGCAGTGTTCTACTTAGAGTTTGAATTGTTTGACCTAGATATAAAATTCACATTCATACTTCTAAATTATAGCTCCCTGTTCAAATTAATACAAAGCCTGTCCAGCTTCATTTCTTTCTGCATGTGTAGTATAGCTTGGCAGGGTGAAAAAAAAGGTCAAAAAATGAATTCAGATTACTCTCGACTACTATTTAATGTAAGTAATGAGCATTTCCAAATCAATATACTCTAAATGATCACAACGTAATATGTTTCAGTAATTTGATGTTCAATGGATTACTTAATTATATGAAAAATGTACTGAACATTTATTGTTACACAATATATCATGACTAATCTCTCTCTAGAGAAACAAGTTCAGTGTTGATGAGTGAAGAAATCAAAATAAAATACAATTTTACTTGGCTGTTTAGTGGGTTGGAATTGATGGCACGGATCCTGTACCTGCGTTTGCCACCCAATTAACTCCTGACCTAAGGATGTGTACTCAATGTTTCTGTATTTTTCTTCTTCTGTGAAATGGGATAAAATGTAGAAATGTTTATATTTAAGATTTACCATGCTTTGTTGCCTTTCTATGTTCCTCTGAAATATCCAGTATATTATTTTTCATTTAATTAGGATTATTAAACATCTAGATATTCTTAATTAAAAAACTAAAAGACATATATCTAGTTAAAAGCTAAAGCTATTTTTATTTTGATCTGTAACAATTTGAGGTGGTCAAACCATAAACCTATTTGTCTTATTTATATTAAAAATGAATAAAGAGAATTGTTACTTCTGAGTACATATTTGACAATTGGAACAATTTGAAAGGTTTAAGTAGTTACATTTATTTGCATTCTTATGGAAAAGGCAGAATGCATCTCTTTATTTAATTTTTTTATGAGAGCCCTCTTCTCGGTCAACTACAATTTAAAACACCTTGAATGACTTACTCAATACCCAGGTCTCCTCAATTTCAACCAGGTGTGTTATTTTGTTTCTGTTAAAAAAACATATCAACATATTTGGAAACATTTGTGTAGCAAAGAACATAGCATATCCTTAGCCATGGGTAAGTATAGCTATATGCCATTAATAAATTTAAAAAATATCAACTCAACAAGGACATTAACGATTCTGAAAATGTGCACACTCAAAACATAACTTGAAATTACCTAGAGCAAAATTTAACAGAATTAAGGAATACTAAATCCATAATCATAGTTTAATACTTTTATATATTTCTATTATAGCTCACAGAAAAATGAGAAAAAAACTAGTCAACATGTAAAGAATCTTAAAATACAATTAAATTTTCTGATGAGGAGCTAAAATTTTAAATCAATATGTACATGCAAATTAGAGTCACAAATGTCACTATTGTAGCAGCTACTGTAATGCTTTCTTCGGATGCCCTATGAGCGGACAAACCCTTCTCTTGGTTTCTAGAGACAGCTGGAAGCCAATGACAGACGCAAAGGTCTGTCCATTATCCATCAATTTTGGTCAGCTCTGAAGAAGCATAGAAGCTGCATAGCTTCACAGAGCATTGCACTCTGAGACATCTTCTATCTCTAGCCCACCCAGCATGCCTAACTTCCTTTTAAGTATACCTGATAAGAGTGCTCTTCCATAAAGTACCGGCATGGTGTTCTCCATAACAGAGTTTGTTGCCAGGAAAATGATCTTAAAACCATTGGTACCAAATTCGGGGTGATCTTAGAAAGCAAATTTTACAATGGGATCTTAGGGATGTATTGCTTGGCTGGATCTTTTCAATCACTGAAGGTAACTGGAGTGTGTATAGGGATTCCTGCCATGCTACAGCAGGGCAACTGCCAACATTTTCACCAGAGGAAGGCCAAGTACTGGCTGGTGAAACATCTTGAAGAATGGATACTATGGAGGAATGTAATTATGACTGTGTAACTCAGTGCCAGCTCTTGAGCATTGTGGGTTGGTTGAAAAGGGGGGATGTCATGTTCAAATCATCAATTTAAGGACAAAATTTTAAAAGACAGAAAGCATCCCTGACAGGATTCCCTAACCTTCCTTACACAGCAGATGGACATAAGGAAGTTCCCATCTTCAAATAATAAGTTTGAACATGCAAAACGGGTCAGGTCTGGAAACCCATTAAGGAGTTATGGCTTTTAAAATGAATACCTTAACTGTTCTGTGTGATTTTTATTGCATAAATCAAATAATACCTTTAGCGACTACTCATTTATGTATCTGGGAGAAGACCATCTTTTATTAAATATCTCCACAAATATTTTTGGTTTGGGATTCTAACTGCCACTTAGACTTTGCCATTGATTACAAGAACTTTTCCCATTTTGCTTCTGAGAGTTAGTCTCACTGCTCAGTCTTTATTTCAGGATTCTCTTTTTCCACTTAGATTCAGAAGCCCTCACTCAGTCTGCAGCAGCATCCCCTAACATTAACACTGAACTGTGGAGAACAAGCATCCCTTAATTTATTAATGAAACCATTGCCTGCACCTCAGTGTATTCCTTATTACTTTACTAAATGGGGTGTCCCCTTGACCCATCAGTGGAAAGCCCTAGGCTATCAGGGTTTTCAAACATTTGGTGGAATAGCCACACTAGCGTACCCATTTTATTTATTTATGTACCTATTTGCTTTTAGATCCCTCTTCCCCTGTGCACTGGATAAATCTAGCATTTCTACTCCATTTAGAGTGGTCCACCATTTTCCCCTCAAGTTTCTGATAACTATTTTGGCAATATATTTGATCTCCCTAGGCCATTTCCAGGGTGCTAAAATTTGAGTCACAAAAAGGGCTCTCCCACTGTTAAAATCTCTCACCCAGATTTATAGTCTTTATTTCTTGATTCATCACCCTCAGGAACAGCCCCTTCCTTAGTTTCTCAGATGCCACTGGTAGAGAGATTTTGCATCTCTTTTAGCCTATAAGTTCCATCCGCACCCCAGCTGATCTGCATTAAGGTTTGACCCTTTTCATTGACCTGGTTGCCAGGAAGGGAGGTGGAGGAGGTTGTCTTGTGAGGAGCCTGCCTCATTTTAGGCATATTTCAGTATGGTGAGCTACTGCATTCTGTCAACACAGTACTCCAAGACTGAATATCCCATCTATCTTTATCTGATTTCAGACCTTGGCTGAAGAGACCTGGCAGGGGTAAGAATTTAACTTCACTTGAGTCTTTTCTACTAAAAAATGTAAGTCCTCAGCCTGGGTCTAGGAACCAATGGTGTAAAAGTATGAGTAAGATCAGTTACCATCCTTCTGTTGACTCATTGGAGAATTGTGTTTCCCATTCGCTACAGATTGAATGTTGATGTTCCTTCTCCCCCATATCTATATGTTGAAATTTCACCCTGTTAGGCAGTGGGGGCTTTGGCAGATGAGAAAGCTCACTTGCTTCTTTCATCTTGTAAGGTTACTGTAAACCAATGAGGAAGCAGGCTCTTACCAGAGGTAAATCTACTAGTTCCATGGTTTTGGAATTCCCAGCTTCCTGAACTGTGAGAAATATCAATACATTTCTGTGGTTTATAAGCCGCCCAGTTTATGGTATTTTTGTTATTACAGCCCAAACAGACTAAGATATTTTTCTGAAACTCCAGGCAATATAGTTCTAGATGTTTTGTTTCCCAGAGGGAGAATGTTCTCCCTGGAAAGCGTATTAAGTGTACCACCTAACTGCAAGCTAATAGCTGCTTCCTGGTCACTTCTGTGTCCTCCTGCCTGGAGACCAATAGGTCTTCCGTTTTGTGATTCTGCCCTTATTATTTGCTTCTTTATTGTTTTTTGTATTTGCTTTGTGGCTCTTTAGTCACTGTCTTCATGTTAAAGTTTAGTCTTTGTCAACCTTTCTGGTACTGTGGCCATTGTACCTGGAGTTGTGAACATCTTTCTAGCACATAAGCATATCCTCTGGACAAGGGTTTAGATTTGTCCCACGAATGCTGCCATGTAGATGCGCATCCAGGGGGTGTGGATATTTTTCCCAGTATTTTTGTTGGTCACTTATTTTGAGGCTATAAAACCAAGAACAGCTGTGTTTATGATGAGCATCGCTTCCCATTATGTTATTTCTTGTATACGTAGATAACATTCTACTTTGTTTCTTTGGTATTTTCTGGCTCCAATGATTTGTTTGGATTTTGTTGGTTGTATTATTGTTAGACAACATTTCCACCCCAGCTCTTATGTTCTGTATTTGCCAGGTATATCTTTCCAAACCTTTGATTTCCAACATTTTACGTCCTTTTCGTTTTAGGTGTACTTCTTGCAGGACTCATTCTGTTGACACTGTGCATGTGTGGTTTAATTAAACCTGACAGCGTCTGCCTTTTCACTGGTGTATTTTGACCATACACACATCAGCTGGGTTAGTCTTCTTTAGAATCGCAGTTCTCGGTTGTTATGGATACGTCCCCCGTCCTTTATTTTTACATTATTAAGTTGTTTGATCTCTCTCCATTCACATGTCTCTTGCATCATCTGACTAGGTGGCTTTTTTTTCCCTCGTAAGAATGTTTTCAATGTGTATTTTTGTGGTACAATATTTCTTAGGCATTATCTGTTTCATTATATTATACCCTTCTTTTTAAATGAGTTTGTTTAGATACAAAATTTAGGCTCAAGTGCTGGTACCTTTAATATGGAAAACAATTATTGTTCTATTAACTTTTTTATTCCAGTATCATTGTTGAGATTTATGTTCATTTGCGGAAGGACAATTCTTTTTCTCTGGAAGCACATGAAATTTTTTTGTTTTTAGTGCCTTCCTGATTTTAGAGTATTCTACTTGTATGTGCTCTACAAAATTTTAAATATTTTTCCCCTGGTACGTATGCTCAGTGGATTGAGTGCCAGCCTGTGAACCAAAGTGTTGCTGGTTCGATTCCCAGTCAGGGCACATGCCTGGGTTGTGGGCCAAGTCCCCAGTTGGGGATGAGTGAGAGGCAACCACACATTGATGTTTCTTTCCCTCTCTTTCCCCTCTCTAAAAAAATAAACTCTTAAAAAAAGAATTCTCAAAAATTTTTTACAATGATTTGTAAAATAATTTACAAATTTTTGAATTAGTACTATAATAATGATTATGCTCATTTTATAATTTACAACAAATAAGTTTACTTTATACACATTTAAGTTTACTTATCAGTGAATGTATACATTAGATGAAGCACATTCTGTACCTCTTTTATACAGGTGTATTACCTAACCTGTGATGTTAGGACTGTAAAAATCCCAACTCTGCTATAGCGAAGACATTACTCACCACATTAGTAGGAAAATGACACTCCAACTTTTTAGAACTTTTGCTTCTTCCTATTTGGACAACCTGAACTCAAACAGCACAAAATTTCACATAAGTAAATGTGTAGGCAAAAATGGACGCTATAAGGATACCCTCCTATAAATGAAGGAGAAATCACTGTACCATAAAATTGTAAAGCAAAGCTACTATGATAATTATCTATAGGGCATGTACTTACACAAGAAAACATTAGCAGGATCTCCAGACTAGTATTTGGCTTTCTCTCACTTAATTGCTTTTCATTGATGATCCCTATGAATGGCCCTCGACTCCTCATGCTCAGAGTTCATGCTGGATGAAAGGGCAAAAGTAAATACAATCCCAGAACTCTAAACTCCTTGGGAAGACAAGGACTTCCTACATATATAACTTTCTGACCTGAGTCAAAGACCAAATAAGACCTTACATATTTCCTTTCCAAATAAATAAAACCAGGGACCTAAGTATTAGACCATATGCTAAATACAATATTGAGGTTCTATCAAGATTCTAGCTTCAGGGAATGAAACAATCAGCAAATCAGGGCAGTGTTGCCGACAATAGCTATTAGATAAATTGCATATCTATATCTACAGTTGTATGTGTATATCATACAACTTTAGAACACAGGTGGCAAACGTGAGGCCTGCGGGCCAAATCTGCCCCTCCACCTTGTTTTGTCTGGTGGCAGCGCTGAATTCCTTGCCCCTAGTTAAGGAGTGGTTACATTTGTGCAGTCCTAAAATTATATTCCGCCCTTTGAAGACAACCGCAAGGCTGATCTGGCTCCCAGTGAAAATGAGTTTAGAAAGAACTGAACGCGTGCATACTGCCACATGACAACTTCTCAACAAATATCTTATCAGTAGTACTATTATCCAGTTTCTAAACACTCATATGAACTATCTTGTCCACATTTACATCTACTGTTTTAAAGAAATAGAAGCAGGGCTCTATATTTAAAATGCAAATTGAACCTAATTAAAATCGTTCAACTTGTTTCTTAATCTCATCTTCATCTACTTAATACATGGTTTGGGCAGGTCTTAATCTTTTCGAACCTCACTTTCTACACTTTTAATTTAAGAGAAATATTACTTTAAATCGCTCCCAGTGTTTAATGAGATAAGTGAAATTTGGAATAAGTTCTATAATTGGGATTATTATAAGGATGAGTAGAAAGATCATTTTCTCAAACTGTAAAATTTCATATGCTTAGAAAGAAATGATCTTTTTTATATTCGTAGAATATACATTATTGGCTCCCTCATATGAGCATTTTGGATCTTCTTTTTAACAGCACCTAGGGATTTTTTTATGTGCAATATTTTGCGTGACAGAATTATATGTTGCACAATGAAATAAACACTGACAGCTAATATACAGTTTGCTTGAGCATTTTCTACAGCAAATTTCCAATGTATTCTGGTGCTGTTCCGATTCCGACTACCTCATTTTACTAAGGATCTAGTGATTGAGACATACTGAATATCTTTGTTGTGGGTCAATAACAGATTCATCTCATTAAGATCTATAATTTATCATTTTCACTATTTGTCAATAGACTTCTCCATTCCATGTGTTGAGCTGGCTCATAAAGTTGATATGTCACATTTTTTTTTCTAAAAGGTCCCAGATTTTAGTAGGAAATGTGAGTAATTACAATGCGCCAAGTATTTTAGATAGTATGGACTCAATATGTTTTTGAGATCCATCTCTGAAAATACATTCAGCTTTCTTTATTCCTCTGAAGAATAGTAAATTATTTAAATTCATCTTATATTTACTAAATATCCTATTACTAGTTATCTAATTTTCTATTGTTTTCTTCTAGAAGCTTTATAGTTTTAGGTTTTATATTTCGATCTAGCCACAGAACAGCTGAGGATTTCCTGAATCCTGTTACTATGCATAAAGTAAATGTAGGTTTACATAGTTTGTAAAAAAAATCTTAGTTTATACATGAAATCTTGAAATAACAGTTAACATTCCCCTTCTCTATTTGAGACAATAAAATATACCATTACCCAAATAAAACATTTCTTAACCAAAGTACAAAACTTCAGCTAGACTAATAGTAGTAGAAAACCTATTGTTTTGTTTGTTTTTGTTTTTCCTTTGGTAGAGCAATCAATCTCACATTGAGTTTCATTTATATGGAGACATTTTCTTTGTCAAATGTCTTGAAAACAGATTGATACACTTGAAACCGTTATTTCTATTTTATATAACCCTTAAGAGATACAGATGGACACAGGGCCGTAATACTTACTTAGGGGTGAGCAGGCTTAAGTAGCATCAGTTTTTTTCTATGACAGATAAAGGGCATTTAAGTTTGGTGGAAGAAGTACCAGTACATGTCGGTATAGTCATTTTAACGTACTTAGAAAATTGATAACAAATAGGCACAATAGTAAAAATTATATATACTGCACTTAGTCCTTTCAAAGTAAGTTATATTTCACTCACATTGTACAGGTTGGTCAGTGGAACTTTATGTCACTAAGAGATCAAGCACAGTGGGAGTAAGGAGATTTGGGGGCGCCAGGTAAGCAGGTAGCCAAAGGGCACAATCATTTTGGGGACTAATTTGACATGGGTACTTCCTTCTATGAGTAAAGCAAATGCATACTATTTTGTGGTCACCCCACAGATGTGAAATGGACCTTAGTCCAATCAGTACATTGAATTTGAGATCAATGACAGTACACGGACACGAGAAACTTTGTATAAGTCATATCATGAAATTTCCAGGACAAAGCGAGGCAGAACTCAGGACAGTCACGAACAGGCTGAAAAGAGCCAAGAGGAGCAACAGGTCGTGGCTTTTACTGTGGTTAGGCAGTAGGGCCATGGTGACAGTTCTCCCACTGGCCATGGAGGAAGTGGTGGTTTGCATTCCAGTGTTAGTGAGGAGGGGACCTGGCTTGCTCATGTTGGTGCAACAGGGGAAAGTAACGGTACGGTAGGCTTAAAGCTGCCAGCAGTCAGACATCAAAATGGAGCCACACCCCTTTTCCCCACATTCAATTAGCAGTATTCACAAAGTGCATTGGTTACTGCATGTATTTTGAAGATAAATAGTTATTTCTTAATAGTATATATTTTACCATTTGTATTTCTTACCCTAGAAATCTTTATTTTTACTTTGTTTCAATGATGGCATTTTTAAACTCAGAAAATCACACTTGGGTCCATTTAGAGTGGAACAAATGCATTTGGAGTATTCACAAAGAGAATTAAATTAAAAGCTTAACTTTAAAGAGAATAAATCTGGCAGTGTATCGATAGAGTAGAATTGGCTGCACGGACAAGTAGACCTAAATAGTATAAAACATTACACATGGCAAAATGCATTTCTACCCCATTGATAGAAAATCACATTACAGGGTAGGTGATTCATTTTCTCCACGGGGCCGGAGTTGTGGGCAGCGGTTCAGGTACTGAGGCTCTTTTCATCTCAGGGCTCAATCACTGTGACCTTGTCCTCAGATTTCTCTGCTCAGAGAAAGGAGAGAATTTGTAGAAGGCACATCTCCTTCAGCACAGTGGCCTGGGCATGTCATACAACACGTACTACAGCATTTGGCCATGACTTTGGAGCCTGGTGAAACACAACTGTAAATGAGACTGAGTGTTAAGAAAAAAAGCAGCATCTAGATAATGTTGCCTAGGTGTCAGTATCCGCTATTCACCGCTAATCCATGAGTACAGTGGGGCTCAATGTTTATCCCCAAAGTGGAGTCCAGAGTAGCAGCAGGACTAACCTACAGGTTCCCTGAATTTGTAATGCAGATGTTTGAAATGTAAAAATCCTTCTCAAGGAGGATTACCACAGAAATTACACCAAACAGAGACCAGAAGTAAAGCATCTCAATAAGGACAACTAGGTATAATTTAGCATATAGAGGATTGAGTTTTAATTTTATTTTATTAATACTTATGTATCATATTTTATATAATTAAGATTTTAAAGAGATTAGTCTCATAAATATTTAATATATTTTAAAATATGAGGTGTTGCCCTGGCTTGTGTGGCTCAGTGGATTGGAGCATCGTCCCATAAACC
>PVKM010029895.1:0-17553 GCA_004027735.1 Carollia perspicillata | reverse complement strand
AGCATTTCTGCTTACACCATCATCCTGGCCAGAATTCCTGAGCTTTCGTGGTTTTGTTCTGGCAGCACCTGCATAAAACCACACAAGACATCGTGGGTGGAGTAACCATCAGTCAAACAGCTGGAGGGAAGGATCCCCCAAAGAAAGACACAACAATCAAAACCCAATTACATTAGGGGAACCAAAATAGATGGCATAATGGGCATCCCAAGAGCGTCAATTTCAAGTGACTAAAAAAGCTGCACCACTGAATCTCACAGGCCTCTATCATAGAAGTTCACATCACAAAGTCAGGAAGTCAAAATAAATCAATTTAAGAAGCAGAATAAAACAAGAAGACTCTCAAAAATAATCAGAAGACAAAGAAACAAAAGGAAAGGGGAATCCTCAGAAAGAGTGCTAAATGAAATAGAGTCAAGTCAACTATCAGATACTGAGTTCAAAACAATGGTTATAAGGCAGTTCAGTGAGCTCAGTGTGCATTACCTACAACTACAGGGAAACTATGAGGAACTTACTGCAAACTATATCAGCATAAAACAGGACATAAAAATAATCAACAAGGGCCAAGAGTAAATGAGGAATATAATTTCTGAATTAAAGAACGCCATAGAAGAAATCAAAATCAGGCTAGGTGAAGCAGAGGATTGAATCAGTGAGCTGGAGGACAACATAGAAGAAAAAAATGAAACAAACTCAAAAAAAAAAAAACAAACCAAAACAACAAAAAAAGAAGGGTTAAAGGAAATGCAGGACAACATTAAATGAAATAATATCCATATATTAGGAATACCAGAAGAAGAGGAGCAAGGAATAGAACACTATTTGGAAAAGTTATGATGGGAAACTTCCCTAATTTGATAAGATTTTATTACCTTACTGTCTAAAATGGATAGATGTTCCAAACAAAATATCAACACAAATATTGTGGCATTGAACAATGCCCTAGATCAAATAGACTTAACAGATGTATATACAGACCTTTCATCCTAAAGAAGCAACATACACATTTTTTTCAAATGTACATGGAACATCCTCAAAGATAGACCATATGAAAGGACACAAAATAAGCCTCAGCAAATCAAGAAAATTGAAATCATACCAAGCATTTTCTCTGACCACAAGGGACTGAAACTAGAAACTAACCCCAAGGAAAAAATTCAAAAATATTCCAATTCGTGGAGATTGAATAGCATGATACTAAACAAACAAAAAAGGATTAATAATGAGATCAAGGAAGAAATAAAAAGTTTCTGGAAATAATTGAAAATGAATACACTCAATCCCAAACTTATGGGACAGAGTGAAGGCAGTCTCAAAAGGAAAGTTCTTAACAGCCTATCTAAAAAATATAGAAACATTTCAAATAAACAACTAAACCTGACATTTAGAAGAACTGGAGGAACAACATCATATAAAGCCCAGAGCAAGTAGAAGGAAGGAAATAACCAAGATTAGAATAGAATTAAATGACATAGAGATTACAACAAAAATTCAAAGAATCAGTATATCCAGGAGCTATTTTCAAAAGATAAACAATATCAACAAGCCTTTAAGCAGACTCATCAAGAAAAAAAGAGAGGGGACCCAAATAAACACAATCAGAAATGAAAGAAGAGAGATTACAACTGATACCACAGAAATACAGAGGATTGTAAGACATTTCTATGAACAACTATATGCCAAGAAGTTTGAAACCTGGGTTAAGTGGACAAATTTCTAGAAAAATAGTCTTCCAAAACTGAATGAAAAAGAAGCAGAAAGCCTGAACAGACCAATAACAGCTGGTAAAATTGAAGCAGTGATCAAAAAATTTCCAGACACAAAATCCATGGAGTGGACAGTTATATGGGAGAATTTTACAAAACTTTTAAGGAAGAGCTAATCCCTATCTTTCCAAGACTATTCAAAAAAAAAAAAAAAAAAAAAGAAGAGGGAAAACTCTCAAATGCTTTTTATGAAGCCAGCATCAACCTAACCCCAAAACCAGTAAAAGGCACAACAAAGAAGGAAAACTACAGGTAAATATCACTGATGAACATAGATGCTAAAATCCTCAGAAAATATTGGCAAAACATATCCAGCAATACATTAAAAATATCACACACCGTGATTAAGTGAGATTCATTCCAGGACTGTAAGGATGATACGACATTTGCAAATCAATAAACATAATACCTTACATAAACAAAAGGACAAAAATCATATAATCATATCAATAGACGTGGAAAAACCACTTGATAAGGTACAGCACCCATTTATGATAAAAATACTCAGTAAACTGGGAGTAGAAGACCATACCTGAACATAATAAAAGCCATATGTAAAAAACATACAGCCAACATCATTCTAAATAAGCAAAATCTAGAAGTTTTCCCACTAAAATCAAGGACAAGTCAAGATGTCTACTCTTACCACTTCTATTCAACATAGTATTGGAATTCCTAGCCACAGAATTTGGACAAGAAAGGGAAATAAAAGGCATCTAACTTGGAAAGGAGGAAACAAAACTGTTATTATTTGCAGATAACATGATAGTGTACACAGAAATTCTATAGAGTCCACAAAAAAACTGCTCAACCAAAAAATGAATTTGGCAAAACAGAGGGATACAAAGTCAATATCCAGAAATCAAGGGTATTTTTGTATACCAACAATGAGACATCAGAAACAGAAATCAGAAAAAAATCCCATTTTATATAGCAGCAAGAAAAACAAAATACCTAGGAATAAACCTAACCAAAGAGGTAAAACTAAGAAAACTACAGAACACTGAAGAAAGAAATCAAGGAAGACACAAACAAATGGAAACATATAAAGTGTTCATGGATTGGAAGAATTAACATCATCAAAATGTTCATATTACCAAAAGCAATTTATAGATTCAATGCAATACCTATTAAAGTACCAATAGCATATTTCACAGAAATAGAACAAACACTTCAAAAATTTATATAGAACCATAAACAACACTGAATAGCTGCAGCAATTTTGAGAAAGAAGAGCAATGTAGGAGGAATCACAATACCTGATACCAAACTGTATTACAAGGCCACTGTAATCAAAACAGCCTGGTACTGGCATAAAAACAGGCACATAGACCAATGGAACAGAACAGAGAGCCCAGAAATAAACCCAACTTTCCTCAGGCAGTTAATATTTGACAAAGGGGACAATATAAAATGGAGTAAAAATAGTCTCTTCAACAAATGGTATTGGAGAGCTGGACAGCTACATGCAAAAAAATGAAACTCAAGCACCAACTTACACCACACACAAAAATAAACTCAAGATGCATAAAAGACTTAAATATAAGCTGTGACACCACTACAATCCTAGAGAACAACATAGGGAGGAAAATCTCAGATATTTCATGCAGCAATATTTTCACCAATATGTCCCCTAGAGCAAGATACATAAAGGAAATAATAAAGAAAGGGGATCTCATCAAAATCAAAAGCTTTTGCATGGCTAAAGAAAACACTATTAAAATAAAAAGAGAACCAACTGTATGGGAAAACATATTGCCAATGATACTTCAGTCAAAGGTCTGATCTCCAAAATATATAAAAAATCCACACAACTCCACTCCAGGAAGACAAAAATAAAAAATAAAAAATAGGCAAAAGACTTGAAGAGACACTTCTCTAAGGAGGACATACAGAGGGTACAGAGACATATGAAAAGATGCTCAGCATCACTAGCTATCAGAGCGTTAGAAATTAAAGCTACAATGAGACACCACTTCACACCCATCAGAATGGCCACCATAAACAAAGTAACAAATCACAAATGTTGGAGAAGATGTGGAGAAAAGAGAACCCTAGCGCACTCTTGGTGAGACTGCAGGCCCCACTGGGTTGACCATGTTTTTTGGATTGTACTATCGCTTAATAAATCTTCTATCTTCGTTTCTGCTATTAACTCTGTATGTTTAGTTCAATTCTTTGTGATCACCAAGAACCTGGTTACCTGTGCCCACCTGTGACAGTTTTTGGAGAGCCAGCTAGGAGATGACGTCGGAATCTTAGGCCCTTTTTGCTGCACTGATACCCAGGAATGCCCCTTTTCACTGTCATATATTCCATTTTGGTGAGTCTGATGTTCTCTGATGGAAGGTTGGCCACTAAATTGCAGGCATGGGTCGGGCAGTTAAAAGCCACAAGGGTGCCCACTGCCTGAAGACACCCATAATAAGATAAACTGGATGCAGAACAGAGTTAGCCTTAGCCCCTTCCAGGTACAAGAAAATGTCCACACATCAGTCAGGCATACTGAAAACCACCAGACACTGCCCCACACTGTGGCAACTCCCTCATAGGCATAATTTGTCCTTCCCTACAGGATATCAGTCACCACCTTGCCTGCGCTATGGCTTCCTTTTGTAGAATCTCATCAGGCACACAGATAGTCTTTTATGTTTGTCCTCACTGGCTCAATTTTGGCCCTTATACCTGCATCCATACTCCACTTGCCTTTTGTGTAGGAAGGGTTCTGGATGTCTCTGTACCCATAATATCTATTTCAGGATCACTAATAGTCCCATCACTAAGTATAGTTGCGGGAATGAGTCACTCCTAACTTCAGCATGCATATACTATCATTGTAAGCAGCAACACTGCCTAGAGCTGCCTAACAGGTGCCTACTGCTCATTTGTTACCAGAATGGCCATGTGGAGCCATTCTTACCCAATTAGTTGAATTTGGAATTCTAAGATGCTTACTTGCCTCTATAGAGGTATTTTAATTTCCCTCTCCATCATCCTTCTATGAGATCCACTTCCAGTATGGAAGGGAGGACCTTTAGACACCTCTCGAGGTCCCTTCTGGGGAAATTTCAGACTCAGGTACAGTTTCTTAAAGCTGTGGAAAAATTAGATAGAATACCTGAGGATCTTTTTCATGATTTGTAAAACAGTCATTTTATAATAAGATCATCTTGGTGTGCCTCTTGGTGGTTTATGGGGCCAGAAACTATTTTGCTAGTAAGATGCTTCCTTTGTCCCAGACCTGGAGGCTTATAGGAAGATGAGGATCTCTGTAAGGAGATGAGGAATGGAAAGTTACTTAGGCTACCTGGGTAGAACAGTGGGTCTGGGGTCATCAGAATTATAGGCAATTGCTCAAGGATGCTGGACTGGTTACTTCCCAACAGTTCTTTACAGACTGGACACTCGGTAGGACAGTGGATTATGCAAATGGTGTCCAGGGAACTCAGAACCTCTGAATTAACCATAGAAAGAGAAACAAAGCTAGACTGCTGTGGCAATCCTCTCAAGTCCTTTAGATTTCTATCGGCTGACACTCACTAGGATTTCTTTCACCAGAGATGTTGGTAGGTTGGTGGGATCCCAGGAGATGCCCTGTGGCCCACTAGAAAAGCTCCTGAGGCAAAGAGGGTCACCTCTAGATTGCAAAGGAGTATCTTTGTGTTTTTTCCTTCTCTTTAGGATAACTGCAGTCAAGATGGGAATCACAGCTTCGATCCCTTTCAAATCACCATTGGATTGCATTCTTAGCAATGCAATAAATTTGACCCTAAAAAATTAAAAAGGAAGACATTAGTTTTCTTTTGTAACAGTTTGGACCCAAGGTAAATTAGTGGATGGAGAGATGGCCTGAAGGGCCTGAAGATGGGAGCAAGAATTATAATACTATTTTACAATTAAATCTATTCTGCTGAAGAGAAGGCAAATGGTCTGAAATTCCTTACATGCAGGCATTTATGGCTCTGCACCGAGATGCTAGTTTTGCTCCAGCCCCACCTTGACAGAACCTACAGGCCCAAGTGTTGATAAACTAGAAAATGCTCTCCTTAGTTCCCCACCTGTCTCCCAAGGGAGATTAAGGGGACCCAAGATTTCGAGAGTCTCTGCCCCTACCTACCTTAGAGGGATCAACCACTCCACCACCTTATGCTATGAACAACCTAAAACTACAAGCTGAGGAAAAACTGTGCCCATCAGGACATACTAGGAGTGGCACTTTTTAATCTCCCTACCACTTCTACACTCCTACCCTTGAGGGAGATACCAGGTGCGAAGGCACTATAAGGGTACAAGTGCCCTTATCTATAACTGATTCACAACAATGTAAAGACATGTTAGTTTTTCAGAGGACCCTTCATGTTTCACTAGCAATTTCCAGACACTTACTTTAGCCTTTAGTATGTCATGGTGGATTTGTACATAATTCTGAACAGCTGCCGCTCCCCAGATAAGAAACAGTGAATCTGGGTGGAGGCCCATAAACATGCAGACCAGCTGCCTACCCAGCACCCTGGCACTAACTAGACAGCTACCCAAGCCACCCCGGATCAGGAACTTGAATGGGGATACAATACTCAGATAGGAATCCAGAGTAGGGATGCAACGATAGATTGCCTACTGGCAGGAATGAGAAACTGCATCAAGAAACCTGTAAATTATGAAAAGATTAGGGAAATCACCCAGGGCAAGGAAAAGAGCCCAGCACATTCAGCAACTGACTAGTAGTCCAAAAATATACGGACTTGGATCCATCATCCCTGGAGTGTCAAATCTTGATATGATAGCATTTTATAAGTCAGTCTGCCCCTGATATTTGCAGGAAGCTTCAGAAATTACAAATGAACCCACAGATCCCCCTAGACCAGCTCATGGACACAGCCTTTTCGACCTTTAACAATAGGGATTTGGAGGAAAGAAAAAAGGGAAAGGAGGAAAGGGAGAAGCAAGCTGAGCTCCTTGCACAAGTCTTTAGTAGTGCTATTGATGGAAACCAGCCCGACCAGGGGAGCTCAGGGAAGCCTCAAAGAATCAGGGGCAAAAGGATCAGACCTGTTTTAAGTGCAAGCACCCCGGACACTGGGCAAAGAATTGCACTCAACCACCTCTGGAACCCCGTCCTCTATGCCAGAACATCAGTTCTGATCCCTGGCACTGGAAAGCAGACTGCCCCTATTCCCAGAGTGGAAAGGGGTCATTCACCCAAGGCTATGGGTACTCTCAAGGACTGAGGGTGCCTGGGGAACAGCTCAGCCCCAGGGAATATACATATTCCCATCTCTACCGAGGAGCCCCTGATAACTATGGATGTGTCAGTTGAGAAAATCAACTTTATTGTTGATACTGGGGCCACTTATTCTGTCCTTAACTCTTACTTTGGACCTCTTTCCTCCAAATCAGCTAAGATAATGAGGGTCAAAGGAAACCGTAAGGCTTTTTTTTATACATTCCCTATGACTTGCCAATTTGAGAGTCAAATACTCAAACACTACTTTTTGATTTTTCCTCAATGCCCTATTCCTCTGTTAGGCCAGGATCTTTTGGCTCATATGGGAACCATCTTATTGTTCCCTGAAAAGCCACTTGAGTTAAGTAAGGTCATGATAATCAGTAGTAACCAAAACCAGGAGGAAATTCCAAGTTTGGTCCCAGACACAGTAAACACACTAGTTTGGGGGTCAGGGATTCTGGGAAGATAAAGGACTGCATTACCAATTAAAATCCTATTGAAACCTAGGCCAGGTTATCCTAATAGGAAGCAGTATCCTTTTAAATGAGAGGCTTTGGAGGGGTTTCAGCCTATCATAACTAAATTTATACAACATGGCTCATAGTTCCTTGTCAATCTCCTTGCAACACTCCCATCTTGGCAGTGATAAAACCCAAGGGAGAGTATAGGCTAGTCCAGGATCTAAAGTTAGTCAATGAAGCACTAGTCCCTTTATATATAATAGTAGCTAACCCTTATACCTTGCTCTCGCAGATACCTGATGATGCTCAGTGGTATTCAGTGTTAGATTTGAAAGATACCTTTTTCTGCATCCCTTTGCTTCCTGACTCTCAGTACTGTTTGCTTTTGAGTGGGCTGACCCAAAGACAATGACACATCAGCAATACACTTGAACTGTATTGCCACAAGGGTTCAGGGACAGTCTGCACCTGTTTGCTAGGGTATTAGAAAAGGATCTTAGAGAGCTACAGTTACAAGGAGTGGCTATTTTTCAATATGTAGATGACATACTAATCTGTAGCCCCACCAAGGAGGCTTCTGATCGAAATACTATCCCGACTCTGAATTTCTTAGCTGAAAGAGGATATTGGGTACCAAAGAAGAAGGCTCAGATTGTCAAACAAAAAGTAAATTATTTAGGGTATATTTTGACTCCTGAGTCTAGGCAATTATCATAGGAGAGAATTAAAGGCATTACTGCAAGTAACTCCACCTGCTACTAAACAGCAGCTTCGCTGCTTTTTAAGAATGTCAGGATTCTGTAGGATTTGGATCCCCAACTTTGGGCTCATTGCCAAACCTTTGTACAAGGCTACTAAGGGACCAGACACTGAACCCATTATATGGGAAAAGGGATGTGATCAGGTTTTTAATAAAATCAACCAGGCCCCCACCGAGGTCCCAGCCTTAGGCATCCCTAACTTAAACAAGCCTTTCTCTCTATGCATAGCAGGGAAGCAAGGAATAGCTTTAGGGGTCTTAGTCCAATGACTAGGGAGTGAACTTTAACCAGATACATATTTCTCTAAAAAACTGGATACTGTAGCAAACAGGTGGCCTCCATGTCTAAAAGCAGTTGCATCCACAACCATGCTAACTGAGGAAGCTGCTAAACTAACTCTCAGGCAGAAGTTAGAGGTCTTAACTCCACATCAGGTACAAGGAGTATTAGAAATGGAAAGATACCTCTGGCTAACAGGAAATAGACTGACCAAATATCAGGTCCTTCTTCTGGACAATCTGGAAGTAACTGTAAAGAACTGTAAAGGCCTATAATATGTTAAATCCAGACTCCTTAATGCCTACAAAATCATCCCCAGATCTGATCCATTCCTGCTCAGACATTATTAATCTTACTCACTCCTGAAGGACTGGCCAGCTAGACCAGTCCCTTCAAGAGGTACCAGCAAAATTTCTCCTACAGGAGGGGAAGATCAGGGAAATAACTTAGGCCCCCTTAAGGATTGCCTGTCCTCCTTGCCATGTGCCCTCCTTCACAAATACAACTCCACCAATGCCACAGTCATTGCAGCATCCCCAGGCCTCATCTGACTATGTGAGACTCTCAATGATTGGCTAACAGATCATTCAGAACTTCAAGAAGCTATTGCTTATACACATCTCAGCAACTCTAAAATGGGGGTTACTTTACCTTAGGGACCTTGGCACCCCAAGACCTTACCATATAAACATAACCCAGGGTCCTAGAACTCCATCTCTGAGCAGGAAAAGAAAACCAAAACAAGCTTTTGTTCTAGTAGTGGCTGAAGCTGCTGCCACTATAGCCGCTGCAGCCTTTGGGGGAGGATTTGCCTACCATGAGGCCACTCTGAGGGAACTCACTAAAATTATAGAAGAAGTCTCCAAAGATACCACCAATACTTTAGCTGGACTATCAAGATCAGTAGACTCACTGGCAAATGTGGTCATGGATAACTGCCTCGTCCTTGACTATCTTCTAGCAGAACAAGGTGGGGTATGCATTGTTATCAATAAAACCTGCTGCACTTATGTAAATAACTCTGGAATGGTTGAAACTAACATAAGGAAAATTTATGAACAGGCAGAGTGGCTACATAAATATAATCAACAGGGCCAAGGAATTAGGGATACCCTAACCTCCTGACTCCCTAGCTTAACATGGCTACTACCCCTCCCAGGTTCCTTAGTAACATTGCGGCTCTTATTACTTTTAGGACCTTGTTTGTTTAGTTTACTTGTTAAATTCATATCTTCCACATGGACCCACCCACCTAGAAATCAGCACCAGAAGGGCCCATCTTGCATGTGGGTGGCTGCAGAAGTGACTGAAAGGTGGCAGAGAGTGGAGAGAGCAGCACTGTTCCCTCTCAAACCCCTGCCCCACTGACAGTGTCACAACACAGCAACTTGGGTAGCCCCACACTGGTGAACACCTAAGCCTCTGCTCTTTACTACATAATAGGCGTGCTGAAACAACAACAACAACAAAAAAAAAATGGCCTAAATGAAAAAACAGATCAAAGCTGCAGAAAAAATAAAAATAAGTGATGAAGAGATAGCCAAACAATCAGATGCACAGTTCAAAACACTGGTAATCAGGAAGCTCAGAGAATTGGTTGAGTATGGTCACAAAATAGAAGAAAATGTGAAGACTATGAAAAATGAAAAAAAGGAAAGTGCACAGGCAACCAACAGTGACGAGAAGGAGACTGGAACTCAAGTCAATGGTTTGGACTAGAAGAAAGAAAGAAACATTCAATCAGAACAATCAGAAACAAGAATTTAAAAATATGAGGAGAGGCTCAGGAACCTCCAGAAAAACTTTAAACATTCCAACATCTGAATGATAGGGGTGCCAAAAAGAGAAGAAGAAGAGGAATAAATTGAAAACTTATTTGAAAAAATAATGAAGGAAACATTCCCCAATCTGGCAAAGGAAATAGACTTCCAGGAAGTCCAGGAAGCTCAGACAGTCCCAAAGAAGTTGGACCCAAGGAAGCACACACCAAGGCACATCATAATTACATTACCCAAGATTAAAGCAGAGAATCTTACAAACAACAAGAGAAAAGGAGAACATTATCTACAAAGGAGTTCCCATAAGACTATCAGCTAATTTTTCCAAAGAAACCTTGCAAGTAAGAAGAGGCTGGAAAGACATATTCAAAGTCATGAAAGGCAAGGACCCCCATCTAAGATTACTCTACCCAGCAAAGCTATCATTTAGAATAGAAAGTCAGATAAAGTGCTTCCCAGATAAGGGCAGGTTAAAGGAGTTCATCATCACTAAGCCCTTATTATATGAAATGCTAAGGGACTTATCTAAGAAAAAGAAGATAAAAATATGAACAGTAAAATGACAACAAACTCACGACTCTTAACAACTGAACCTAAAAACAAAAAGAACTAAGCAAACAACTAGAACAGTAACAGAATCACAGAAATAGAGATCACATGATGAAGGGTTATTAGCCGGGGATTGGAAGACAGAGAAAGGGGAAAAAGGTATGGGGAGTAAGTAGCATAAGTGGTAGGTAGAAAATAGACAGGGGGAGGTCAAGAATAGTATAGGAAATATAGAAGCCAAGGAACTTACATGTATGACCCATGGACATGAACTAAAGGGGGGGAGTGAGGATGGGAGGGGGTGTGCAGGGTGGAGGGGAATAAAGAGGGGGAAATGGGACAACTCTAATAGCATAATCAATAAAATATATATTTTTAAAAATTTGTATCTTCTACACTCAAGCAGTTCCACATCAAGTTGATGATGCTCTAGGGTTTCCAATCAATCCCTGAGAGTGATGTTGAAGCTGACCAACATACAACATCTGTGGTGGCCTCAGGAGTTCCTCTTCAATTTCTAGATAGAATAGGGTAAGAGTTTTGTGGTTCTCAATAGGTGGGAATGACTGTCCAATCTAAGCTGGATGAAGTTACAGAAGAATGATCTTCACCCTTTAACAGCCCCAAAAAGATTTTTGACAACCATGTCTCTCAGGGGGGAAGTTGAGGCAGGAGGTAGTCAGGAAGGAGGAAACTCTGTAGGTACCCCAGGGCTAAGATAAAGGACATTGATACAGGACAGAGACCTTGTTCTAAGACCAGTTGTTCCCACTTTCTGGAATAGCGCTGAATCATGGTGACTCATGAATCCACCTGGGCAAAAGATGCTAAATGATCCATGCTTCATTATAATGGTATTATAATAAATTAACTTGTGCAACCCCCTTCTCCAGTGGTCAATCAAGGAAAATCATGGGAGACCACATGTACAATAGCTTTAAAGTAATATAACCACTTGTACATGCACAACAAAAGTCTGCAAAACTAGCCAGGAAGGATCCACCCTATAAGAATAAATCCCTCCAGCCCTGAGGTCAATCTCTCTACTTGGAGTTGGCCTGCTTCCATCTTCTATGGAGTATACTATCATTTAATAAATCTACTCTCTCTCTTTCTGTTATAAACTTTGTGTGTTTGGTTTAATTCTTTGTCTGTGATCACCAAGAACGTGGTTGCCTGTGCCCACCTGTGACACATGTCCTTTATACATGTTCCTTGACAATCGTTCCATTATTTTCCCCTATTATCCCTCTTGCCCTCCCCTCTGGTTACTATTTGTTTGTTCTTTATTTCAATGTCCCTGGTTATATTTTGCTTGCTTGTTTCTTTTGTTGATTAGGTTTCACTTATAGGTGAGATCATATGGTGTTTGTCTTTCACCACCTGGCTTATTTAACTTAGCATAATGCTCTCCAGGAATGTTTCATTTCCATTTGGATTAACAATGGGTGACTAGGGCAGGAGGCTTCCAGTATTTTGTTTTCTTCTTTGTACATTTCTATATTGTTTGACTTTCTTTCTTTTTCTTTTTTTTTAAGAACACATCTCTAACAAATTTTTTCAATCAGATTTTTTTTATTTTAAAAATATAAACAAATCACAGATACATGGACCTTGCCTGCTCAGTCCTGGATTCATCTGAAGATCTGGACAGATGTCCTGATAGGTTAGGAGCAACAGGTCATTTCCTACCCCTCTAGACACTCCACCTCCAACTCTGGCCTCAATATACACTGCCATTGGATGGAAGGATGCACTTACTTCTCTTTTCTTCACTCAGCCTGAGCATTCTTCACCAACTCTCTGCCGGGCTCACAGGAGGCACTTCGTGATATGTTCATTTCTTTATTTTCCCCACTTTACTTTCAGATGTGGGGATTATGTTTTCCCTGCATTTCTACCTCATTTTCACACAGCAGATATTGTGTGCCTGTACTATGTGACTGAGGGAATAACCATGTACATGCAGATTCACTAAAACCTACATGGAGGGTACCCAGCCATTTCCTGGGTGTTTGTAAAGGCATCTAATCTGTCCTGTAGAAATCCAGTTTGCAGCATAATTTTCCAAGTCCTGACTTTCTGGTTCCTTGATCATTGCTGGGGTGCCCAGTACCAAGTTCACCACAAGATGGCAGCCTTGCCCCGCATCAAGCCCACTGAAGCCTGCCGCCCCGAGGTGGGTGTTTCCAAATCCAGCTTGTGTTACCTGAAGCAATTCCAGGAAAAAAGATTCTTTACCACAGAAACTTTCATTAAAGAGGAGACAGTAGGATTAAATATTCGGAAACAGAACTCGAAGAAGAAAACACAATTCCCCAACACCACATGGTCACCCAGCCTTTTCTTTAACAAAAGATGCAAGAGTTTTGTGTTCATTTGCAGCCTGGAGTTGAATTAGAATTGCCAATCATCCCAGGAGCTCTGAATCCACATTCTTTTATTCCTTTGTGCCTCTCAAAGCCAGATATTGATGTCTGAAAACAAGATACATAAGATTCATTATTTAAGTGCCTTTTCCTTAAACAAGAACACTTTAATACTTAACAAGGTAGGGAAGCTACATAATTGAAAATCTATGGGAACAGAAATAAGAAATTATTTGTAGTAGTCTCCACTTTTACATCCATCAACAAAGAAAGACATTCACAATTTTCTGCCTTCCCAGGGCCCGAAAATACAACACAGGCCTGTTCTCCTGCTCCAGGCAGAAGCTGCAGCTGAAGCTACCCTTTATTAGCTTTTCTTTCTCAATATTTACCAACCAATAAATCTTTTCTCCCTAAAGACAATTGACATTCGGATCCCGTTCATGTACAGTCTTGTTATCCAAATATCATTAAATAAACTGCTTCACTGTCCACTGAAAAAGTAGTAATAAGGACTTTTTTTTCCTTGCAGGTCAATATTGAAGAAGAGAAGCGGGTATTTCCACCCGAGGAGAGGGCAGCTGCTTGCCTATAATGATCACATCTCAATTCAGGGGAATCCTACTCTGGAGGCTGACCAGACATGTGTGTTAGTAGGCAGAAACCTATCTATTTTGGCTCAAAGTGCTTCCCATGGTGGCATCTCCGAAGCGGACACCAGTAGGGGCCAGCTTGTCTGTACTGTTCCTCAGCTCTGAGCACTCCATAGAACAGAAAGGGTTGCCAGAGCTGCAGGAGTATTTTGCCCATGTCCCAAGTGGTAACAACTAAGTCTTAGGATAAGAATTTTAATGCTATGTTTCCATAAGCCAATATCATCTTCTCTTCCTTCTGTGAGAGGTGTGTGTAGTATCAGTGGAGAAACCTTTGACCAGAGGTGGTCAGGAGATGGAAGGTCTGGGGCTGACCCTACTGCTAACTGCCTGCTGACATCAGCCCCATTACTCTCTTCTCTGCATCTCAATTTCACCATGTCTATACTGAGCTGTTCCACTCTCCGCTCCTTCAGACCTTCCCGTAATTCTGTTTATCAAGTAGATGAAAGAAGAGTCTTTAAGGCACTGAGAACTCCCTGCCATCAGAGACCCCAAACCCTGGCTTAATCTCAGTGAAAGCTAAGTAACTATGACCCTGGAGACTATGTTTTTTAAACTTTTGAATAGTAATAGATAAAATTTACATGGATATTTTTCTGTACCAGACTCTATCTTAAAATATTTGTCATATTAATTAATGTAATCCTTATAACACTAAATTATTGTGCTCATTTTACACTTGAGGAAGCTAGAGTCCTGAAATGTTGAATAATTTCCTCAGGGTCACATAGCTGGTGACAGAAGGATTGAAAGCCCGGGGGACCTTGGCACTGTAGTTCATTCTCCAAACACCCTGCTCCATGGCCACCAGCAGCTACAGGTAACTTCTGAGGGCTGTCACACTCTGCTGGTTGTACAACAAGGCTACACACCCAATGCCCTGTCTGCTGAGTAAGTCATGACCCTAAACTTGGACATTATCTGATAAATGGCCTTGTCTCTTTTTAATCTTTATTTAGCCCTTATTATGAAAAGCATGGCTATGGGTGATATCTACACTCATGCCCAGATTTCTGACATTATTTTATAATTACATAAATACGACCTGAGTATTGTTTTCTCCTTTAAAAAAAACTGCAAGGATACAAAATCAACATTCAGAAAACAGTTACATGGCAATATACTAACAACAAAATAACTGAGAAAGAAATAATAAAAACAATTCAATTAAAATAGCATCAAAAACAATGACTTTTCGGAATAAATCTAACCAAGGTGGTAAAAGATCTGTAAGTTGTAAACCATAAGACTTTGATGAAAGAAACTGAAGAAGATACAGACAGCCTCTGTTTATGGATTGGAAAAATTAATTTTGTTAAATTGTCCATATTATGCAAAGTTGTCTATGAATTCAGTGCAGTCCTTATCATCATTCTAATTTTTTTTAGAAATAGAAAAAGTCCTAAAATATGTATGGAGCCACAAAAGAACCCAAAAGACTAAAGCAATCTTCAGAAAGAAGAAGAAAGCCAGACACACCACACTTTCTAAATGCAAAGCTATAGTAATCAAAACAGTAAGTTGCTGGCATAAAAGTAAGACACACAGACCAATGGGACAGAATTGAGAGCCCAGAAATAAACCCTCACATATACAGTCAACTAATATTTGACAAAAGAGTGAAGAACATTCAATAAGTAAAGGACAGCCTCTTCAATAAATGATGGTGGGAAAACATGCAGAAGAATGAAATTGGACCCTTATGTTACACCAATCATAAAAAACTTGAAATAGGTTAGAAACTTAAATTTAAATCCTGAAACCATAAAACTCTTAGGAGAAAGCATACAAAAAATCTCCTTAATATTGGTCTTAGCATCAGTTTCCTGATTATGACTGCAAAAGCACAAGCAACAAAAGGAAAAATAAATAAGTGGGACTACATCAAACTAAAAGACTTACATGGAATTTTCTCGAAAAAATAAAACTGGAACTGCCTTTTGATCCAAAAATTCCACTGCTGGGATTATATCCTAAGAACCCTGAAATACCAATTCAAAAGAACCTATGACCTCCAATGTTCATAGCACAATTTACAAGAGTCAAGAGCTGGAAGCAACCTAGGTGTCCATCAGTAAATAAGTGGATCAAAAAACTATGGTACAGCCCTGGTTGTTGTGGCTCAGTGGATTGAGGTTGGGCCTGCAAACCAAACGATCGCAGTTCGGTTCCAAGTCGGGGCACATGCCTGGGTTGCAGGCCGGTTCCCAGCGGGGGACTCATGAGAGGCA
Source organism: Carollia perspicillata (assembly GCA_004027735.1). Lineage (NCBI taxonomy): Eukaryota > Metazoa > Chordata > Mammalia > Chiroptera > Phyllostomidae > Carollia > Carollia perspicillata. The sequence goes on along the minus strand of PVKM010029895.1, from coordinate 1,473 downwards.
ACCATACTTTGATGTTTCTCTCCCTCTCTCCTTCCCTTCCCCTCTAAAGATAAATAAATAAAATATTAAAAAACTATGGTACATTTACACAATAGAATTCTATGCAGCAGAGAGAAAGAAGGAGCTCCTACAATTTGCAACAGCATGGACAGAACTGGAGAACATTATGCTAAGTGAAATAAGCCAGGAGGTGAAAGACAAATATCATGTGATCTCACCTATAAGTGGAACCTAATCTACAAAACAAACAAGCAAGCAAAATATAACCAGAAACATTCAAATAAAGAACAAACTGAGAGTAACCAAAGGGGAGGGGAGAGAAGGATAACGGAGGGAAGAGGAAAAAGGGTTGTCAATAAACATGCATAAAGCATTCATGGACAAAGATGGGGATGGGGGTAAGATTGAGGGTGGGAGGGAAGGGTGGGTGGAGTAAAATGGAGACAACTGTACTTAAACAGCACTGAAAATTTTTTTAAAAAATTAAAGACTTCTGCCCAGCAAAAGAAACAATCAACAAAATGAAAAGGCAACCTGAAACATGCAATAAAATATATGTAAATTATTTAATTGATAAGAAGTTATTATCCAAAAATATAAAAAATTTATACAAACTAATAGCAAAAAAAAAAAAAAAAACCACCTGAAAATTCATTTAAAAAATGGGCAGAGTAACTGAATACACATTTTCCCAAAGAAGACATACAAATGGCAAACAGATATATTTAAATGTGCTCAACATTACTAATCACATTGAGATATCACCTCACACCCGTTAGAATGGCTATCATGAGAGATTCAGGAAGATGGCGACAGAGTAGGAGGGAAAGGATTTCACTTCCCCCTACACACAGGAGGAAAAACTGGCTAATCCATGGAGGAACAGAGCAGACAGACAACAGTACTGCAGCATATTTGAAAATAAGAGTCCACAAAGCTGTAGCAGACACTGAAAAACCAGGAACCAGACGGTAAGAAGGAGATTTCAGGACACTAAGGTCCCGGGGACCAGCGCGGGGATCGGGCGAGTTTGTAGCCCCAGGTCCGGCGCCCAGAGTGGGCTCTCCCTCTACCACAGACTGCTTGAAAGCGGAGGGCCTGCCAAAATCCTTGGGAGAAAGCTGGGTCACCTGCTCCCTCCCTCCCTGACAGACCAGCAGAGTTCTGGTCACAGAGAGGGGAGTAAGGAGGAAGAGGCAAAACGCACAAAGCTGTGATTACTCTGGAAGTCTGTGGGCACCAGCTCAGGAGAGCTGAGGACCAGACCGCGTCATACACTGACTCCAAAAGTCACCGGCTGCCTGGAGAATTGGGCTACACGGGGCACCAGGCTTGAATAGGAGGAATTTATCAAACAGAGGGGCTGGGGAATCTGCTGTGACAGCCCTGAAGCTGACTCCCAGCCCAGCCAGGCATGAGGGGAAAGCACAGTGATTCCATCCCGGTAGCATTGGGAAGGGAAGCATTTGGTGC
>PVKM010029894.1:0-17546 GCA_004027735.1 Carollia perspicillata | reverse complement strand
TTGGGTCCTTCTCTATATTGTTTGTCTAGCCAGTTTGCCTCTCAGTGTACCCTCTCCCACCTTTGCTTCCCATCTCTTCCTTTCACACTCTACTGCTGGCTACTTACAGTGGTGTTTTGTATTTTCAAATGATGTAAAGTTGATCTAATGTGCATGGAAATTGTTCAGGAACCTGAGTAGAAAAAGAGGCAGAGACACCTGTCCATTATATCAGGGAGCTGACCTGCTGTGGCTGTGAGGGTGCGAATGCTGGGTGGGTTGGGTGATGGGGCAGTGGTGGGGAGACCGGGAAAGACAAGACAGATTGGGCAGAAGGTGGTCAGTTTCCATTAAAAAAGAAAGCAGCACAGTGAGGTCACATCCTGCAATTGTGAACAATGAGTTCTGTTCAGCATACTCAGCTCACTAGGCTTTCCCCAATACATAAGCCTGTTCCAAAATCTTGATACACTGACCAGGGCATGTATTATATCTGATGTGCTTAGATCACAAGGCTACATGAATAGGTAACTGCCCAGGTTAACCCTAGTTCAATGCAAATATTAGATTTCCTGTTTCACAAGAAATACATTTTATCTAGAATAATCCCACCTTAATTTGTAAACCAGTCTATTCTTTTAAAATTTAAATACATTTCCAAAATGTCCTTTCATGGGAGACAAATACTTACAAAGTGTGAAAACTGAAAAGAACTTACACTAAACTTCCTTTATTTTATCTCTGAAAGATCACTACTAAACAGTACCAAAAAGAACTGATTAATCAAAACTGGTGCATTTTAAGCTTTATATATATATATATATATATGGGAAAGCACATTCTATAATCAGCTTTAGTCAGAGCACATTTTTAGGAATCAATCTTACCTGGACCAAGTTGTAAACGCACTCAATAGAATTCTTCTTCACATCAGGGTCTGGGCTGCTCAGCAGTCTGATGAGAGGCTTCAGCCCACCGTGTTCAAGGATTTGCACTTTGCTGGTGTACTCTGCAGACATGTTGGCTAGGCAAAGACTGGCAAACTCATGGATAACTACTTCTTCTGCATATCAAAATAAATAACACAACTATACTAAATGCCTATTCAACCATTACTTTAAAGCATGTTTGAAAACCAAAGCTCTACAAATCTTACCTTAGGTAGAGCCCACCTTGGTTTGAGAGATTTTGATGACAATTCACAATTGACATTCCATAAAGTATTTTCAATCAGTAATATAATAAAGTGTGAAAAATACACCAGTCTTATTTTTAAAAATACATATAGGAAGCCAATTTACCTTCGGGAGCCAGCTGAGCAATAACAGAATTCATGACATCTAATTCTCTTAACAATTTTTTAACATCATCTACAACAGAAGAAACAAAATGTTAATGTTTATCATTAATAATAATAATAATGGCCATGCCTGTTGACTAGTCTCATGTGAGGTATGTCCCATTATTATTTATTTTTACAGAAAAGGAAACTGAGGCTCAAAACCCTACCGCGAGCCAACAGTGGGCCAGGTGCCACACCCACGTCTGATGCCGAGCAGACTCCAGCCCCTGCTCTGCGATCACTGAACTATTACGTTGCCTTCTAAAACACTAGAAAAACTAAGCCTGGAACACATCGAAAATTTGAGTTATTATACCCTACACTTGTTTATTATATAATAGTAATTATTTTTTTGTTTTGTTGGGATGGTATTTTAAAATCTTGATTTCAAGAAAACTTACAGAATACACATAAAAATGATCTTCAGCTTTCTTTGGATCAATACATCTTGGTTTTTACTTAAAAAATATTTTATGTATTTTTTTAGAGAGCTAAAGGGTAGAAGGAGAAGGAGAGAAACATTGATGTGAGAGGGAAACATAGACCAGTGTTTCTTGTACACCCGCTACCAGGGACCAAACCTGCAACCCAGGTTTGTGCCCTGACTGGGAATCAAACTGACGACCTTTCTCTTTGTGGGACAACACCCAACCAACTGAGCCACACCAGTCAAGGCAATACATCTTGTTTACATTTTATTTTATTATCAAATAATATGCCAAAAATACTTGAAGATAAATATATTGATTTTTTAAATTTACTTTTGTATTATTTACATGAGCATAATTAAGGCTAGACAGGTAGGCCCCTGCTTCCTTTTTGCCATCTTTAGCCCCCCTTTCGGAGAAATAAAGCATGGCTGCTACTTTAGTTTTGCAATTTTTCTTCTTGGTCAATTATCTTTGTCCATAAACCAAAATCAGCATTATCAGAATTTTGGAAAATTTCACTTTGCAGCAGCCAAAGCAGATAGGTTGCTGGGTGAATTCTTCCTTATTAATTGCGAGGTATTCTTGCCTTTTATTAGACACCTTTTCCTGTCAGATTCAGGGATGTGACTTTTTTTCAACTTAGCTGTTTCTGTTCAAAATGGCTAAACCAGAGCCAGCAAAATTACAGCCAGCTGTATGGATGTGAACAGGCTTAAAGTACAAAAGAATAATTGAGCTTCTGAGATGTGTTGTGTCCCAAGGTGGAGGACATTATTTTATAGTTGGAATTCATTTATAATAAATGCATTATCTCCACAGGTTAACAAATAAGAGCCTTTCACAATACTCAGATCCTTGCAAGCGTCCCAGTAAACTGTAGAGATGTGCACCCTCTGGAAGAATCTATTGGCATTCTCTTCTCTTGTGAGTCCAGGCTGTATTGCTTGAAATAACTTTTGTGAAGGCCACACCAAAGTCTCCTGTTTTTACATGCTGGAAGAAAAATATCTCTGGGCTTTTAGATCTCCTAGTACAATCCCCACTTCGCACACAAAATAACCTTCCGTGTACTTCAAAGTTCCTGCTGCACCCTGACCACGAGGTGAAGAAGACCCACGCTCTGTGCACGTGCTCTCTGCTCCTCTTACTTCTCTGCAGGGAGGATCTGCTCCCCCGGCAGAGCCCACCTTGCAGCGCTGTGTGTGACACCACGCCTCGGTCTGCTCAAATGAGTTGAAACTTGTCATCAGAGGATTCTCTGTGCCGTGAAACTCCGTTCTAGATATGAATTCGGCCCAAATCTGTTCAACAACAGATCTCGTAGATCCATCCACTAAACCATTCCCTTATGGGTCAGTGGGCAATTCTGATCCCCTGGCAGCACTTGTAAATTGACGGCACCATCGATCAATTTCCTGTTCTTCTTTTTGACATCAGATTATTCAAAGAACCTTTATTTTCTTGAGGTTCATTCAGTAAAAATAATGGATAAGCTACTACTTCCATCACTTTAAACACAATGTTGATCTCTGTCCCCTTCTTTCTCCACAGAGAACACTCTGACATGGCAGCTGAATAGAAACTCCCACTCGTAGTTGGGTCCCACACACATGTTCTGGCCAAACAGTGTGACACCTTCAATATTAGGTTGTTGCACAACTGCCAGCCCCTTACTTCCTGGAGTATTGGGTTGGCCAAAAAGTCCATTCCATTTTTTCCATAAAATAAAAGACACATTTTTCACTTTCACCAAAAACTTTATTTATTTGATATTTTGAGTACGTCGGCTATAGCTTGCTATTATAGGCTTCTAGTGGGTAGAGGCCGGGGGTGCTGCTAAATATCTTCTAATGCATCAGACAGCCCCACAGCAAAGAACTATTTGGCCAAAATGTCAATAATACCAGCAAACTTCGCAAACCACTTTTAACACATTCGATCAGTCACAGCACCTTCTCCGTACACTGCGCGAATCTTTTTTTGCATTTCAGTTGCATCTTTACCTTTCTTGAAATAATAAAGCATAATACTCTGAAGCTGTTGCATATATTCTTCCATGTTCAATATTAGACTGGCTACACACAAATTCACCGATTTTGATGTTTTTCATACACACTGATATGACAGCTGTCACAATACAGTCTAACAAAATTGTTTCAAATAAAGTTAAAGACAACTAAGCCCTACCAGAGCCATCTTATGAAAAAACAAAATGAATTTTTTGGCCAATTACACCTTCATGCAATCTGTTTTAACGGCATTCTTATTTACAATTTTTTGGTTGTATAATATTGACCATCTAATTTATCCTTGACTTTGCATACTCTTTTACATCAACCTTTTCCTAAGATGGCAAGATCTTCAGATTGCCTTAAGTGAAGTCTTGGCTTCAAAGGCTACTTCTCCTCACAAGGATCCTGATGAAATCTCTCTTTAATTGACTTCATTAAATCAGTCTCTGTTATAAGACCTCATCAAGCTAAATACAACTGGCAGGCAAAAGAAGACAACAGCTCCATTTTGATAAAAATGTTTTACAAAGTAATTTAAGTGCCTGTCTCAAATAACCCAGGCTTAGTTAGCATAGGCACACAGCTCACCACTCTAGAACAACAGGAAGGAGGAGGAGGAAGAGAGGAGAAGAAGAAAGAATTCGTTTGCAACTACCAAAGGGAAAGATGGTTCTCATAGCAATCCTTTTAGAACCTGGAAATCCATTGGAACATTCTGTTGATTCATCCACTATGAGTGTAGTGATATTATGAGCAACAAGAAAATTAAAAAAAAATGAATATAGTGATATTATTAAATGTGTAAAAACCATATGAAAATACAAATTTCTGAAGCAGCAGCAATTTTTTTTAAGAATGGCCAAAGATGTCCTGGCTGGTGTGGCTCTGTGGGTTGACCACTGGCCTGTAAAGCAAAAGGTCACCAGTTTGATTCCCAGCCAGGGCACATGCCTGGGTTGCAGGCCAGGTCCTTAGTTGGGGACATACGAAAGGCAGCCAATTGATGTTCCTCTTGTACATCGATGTTTCGCTCCCTCTCTTTCTCCCTCCCTTCTCCTTTCTCTAATAATAATAATAATAATAATAATACATTTTTAAAAGAATGACCAATGATGATAAATTAACTGCGTCATTTCAGAGATGCATTTACTTACGGACTATTCTGGAAACATGGCTTTTCATTTAGATCAAATGACTAGTTGCTCCTCTTTCAAGTTTCCACGGACATGTGTGAACAGTGAAGCAATAAGTGTTAATGGGCTGGCCCTCTTACAGAAAAGGAACTTCACAAGCAGTTGAGGATACCACGTGTTTATCCATGTCCTCAGATAGTTCATACAGAAAATCAGTTCAGTTAATTAAAAAAAAATCATTTGTTTGGGTTTTTTTCACCCAAATTACAGATCAAAAGAAAGCTCTTAGAAGTTCATTCAGCACACCTGAGCCTCAAGCACTCAGTGGAGAACGCAAAGCCCTTTCCTCGAACGGGTCGCAGCCAGCGCAGCAGCTCACAGAGCACGGTTTGGTGGGTGTTAGAGGGTTATCTCATTTAACACCCAAATGCAACAATAATCCCTTATATTTGGGGGCCACAGTCTTCTTTAAAAACTTATGAAATTCTATTATGAATCTGCTCAGGAAAATTTTGCAACCATCTTGGAGGGCTTCACAGACTATAAACTCCCCACATATTAGAAGATAAGAATATAAAATAAAATGAATAATAGAAGAACAAAGTAAGCTGAAAAAAACATAGAGACCTAAACATTAAATTTAAAAATACAAGTATGAAAAAGAAATTATAATTTTCCTTTCCAAATGAGATGCATTCTCCCCCAATATCATTCAGAAGGAGAACCTGACTTAGAATGCACACTAATGTTGAGGATCGTGAAAGACTTGGTGAATAGAAAGCTTACTAAACTATGAGTAAACTATGAGTAAACTATTAGAGGGTAAGTTTTAATTCTGCCTCTAATCTAAATTCTTCTAATAACCACCTGCATAACTTTAGGCAAGGAACCTAATCCTTTAGGGATAATTCCTATTATTATTATTATTATTATTATTATTTTATATTTTTTCATTACCATTTATCCCCCTTATACCTTCTTCCACCTCCACCCACCGTCCCCCCTACAATTACCATACTGTTGGCTGTCCATGAGTACTTTTTCTTTTCTGCTTGATCCTTCTATCCCCTACCCACTCTCCCACCAGAGCTGTGAGCCTGCTCTCTATGAGTCTGTCTCTATTTTGCTTGTTAGTTCAGTGTGTTCATTAGATTCCACATGTGAGTGAAATCACATGATATTTGTCTTTCTCTGACTGGCTTATTTCACTTAGCATAATGTTCTCTAGGTCCATCCACACTGTCACAAAGGGTAAAATTTTCCTCTTGTTTACGGCTGAGTAGTATTCCATTGTGTACATATACCACTGCTGTTTTATCCACTCATCTACTGATGGATGCTTGGGCCGCTTCCAAATCTTGGCTATTGCAAATAATGCTACAATGAACATAGGGTTCTTATATTCTTTCAAATTAGTGTTTTGACTTTCTTCAGATAAATTCCCAGAAATGGAATCACTGGGTCACAAGGGAGTTCCATGTTTAATTTTGGGGGTAACTCCATGCTGCTTTCCTACTGTCGAAATGAGGAGTTTCACAAGAACTGTTAAAAAGCACTTTTGGTTTTCACATTCTTTGGTGTGTAAACAGAATAAAATATAAGGAAATTTTTAATTTTCCCTTTTTTGTCTATAAATACATTCAACACGGTGCCTTCAATATGGCAGAATTAGTATACAGACAACCCCTGAGATAAATTTATGAAAGACCTGCAATATAAATGATTACTACCTCGTTCAACTTCTCTGTGCCTCAGCAGCCTCATATGTAAAAGAAACAATAGCGCCAACCTTATAAAATGATTCAACACATAAACAGCACATAGAACAATGCCTGGCACATGATAAATGCTACCTAAGTATTGACTGATGTTATCATAATCCAGGTTGGTGGAATACCCACTCTCCCACAACTGTTCTCATCCTGCTCTCATCCACAGAAACGCTCCCAGAGCCCCAGCACAGCCACACTTAGCACTCCCGCAGCTGCCGCCAGAGCCCCTTCCACTACAGCCCCCAGTGGAATCTGGTTTCCCTGGTACTGCAGGTGCTGCTGACACAGTCTCTGTGGCTGTGGTGGTCAAGGCACAGATGCCAGACAAGGCTCTCCTTCCCTTCCCTGCCCAGCCTCACTCATAACTGTCTCCGAAGGCACTAATACCACAGTCCTGCTGGATAGCACAGAATAAGGGAACCCCACTGCCTCACATAGGGTCCAGGGAAAGTGAGGTGACGGGAGGCAGGACGTGGGGGGAAACTACACTAAGGGAGAAGGTACGATGGTTTTAGCCAACCCCTGTGATAGAGACATGTTTATTACCAGCAGCCTGAGTTTCATGTTGGAATTCAGTCTCCACCAAGAATATCATTTTTTATTATAAGTTGCAAAGCTTTTGTTGGCTAACTCAGAAACCTACCATATAGTATAGTCCATTAGTCAGGGACTGCCTTTATTTGCATGGTTTTGGTCAAAACTGATATTCTAATAGACATACCAGTGTATTTTAACTAATACTATTACTCCGCCCTATTAAGTATATGAAAATATTCAAGCAAGTAAGAGGCCTGATTTTAAGGAGTAAATAAATGTCTAAATTTATTTTAGGCAAAATATAATTTGTGGCTTCAAAAAAAATAATATACCAAAACTCTTTACCCTGGTCTTCCTTCTCTATAAAATACATATAAAGTGTAATTTAGATATAGGCAGACAAATTACATTATACTAACTCAAGAAAGAAATTATTTCCATGTTAAAAGACAATGACTGCTCTCCTAACTTGTAAGACTGGAACATACTACAATCACCAAGTTAGAGAGTATTTGCACATATTTTTATATTTTAAAAATATTCCTTAAAATGTGAGATCATGTATTTGTTATATCATACTTTACTTTTTCATTGATATTAAAGTCAGTTTAAATAAATTTAAAATTAATCCCTTAACATTAAACTTAAAAGAAGATAAGGCATTATATGAGATATATTTTTAAAAGTTGCTACTTACTATTAGAAACCAGGATTCCAATTATCATAGTAGCATTTCTTCTTACAATTTTGTCTTCATGGGTGAGCAGTTTAGTTAAAGTTTCCACAGCTCCAAGTTCAAGGAGGGTTGATTTATTTTCCTCACCTGAATTACAGGTAAAAATAAAATCATGCATGGGTATCATCAATTTGGGTATCACCCAAACTTCTCTGTGTTATTCCAATTCCCTGTTTGCCATCTGCCTTTCACACTCCTCTGCGGCCGCATGTATTTCTCTCAGAGTAGACTTCAGAGCACAGGCATCCTGGACATCAGCTACTCTGCCTTCCCTGTCTCATTTACAAAGCTGGCTTCCTCTTTTTTTAAATTACAGTTATTGGGGTGAATAGAATCATATAGGTTTCAAGTGTACATTTATATGATATGTGATCTGTATGTTGCATTGCGTGCCCACCACCCAAAGCCAATCCTATTCTGCCACCATGTATTTGGCTTCCTTTACCCTTTACCTCCCCCAGCCCCTTCCTTCTGGTAACCACCATGCTGCTGTCTGTCTGTGTCTATGAGTTTCTGTTTTATATCCCACATGTGAGTGAAATCATATGGTTCTTAGCCTTTTCTGATAGACTTATTTCATTTAGCATTGTCATTCAGATACAGGGAGACAAATTATATTATACTGATTCAAGAAAAAAATTATTTTGATTTTAAAAAACACCTGGCTGGTGTAGCTCAGTGGATTGAGCATGGGCTGCGAACCAAAGGGTTGCCGGTTCGATTCCCAGTCAGGGCACATGCCTGGGTTGCAGGCCAAGTCCCCCAGTGGGGGCCACGTGAGAGGTAACCGCACATTGATGTTTCTCTCCCTTTCTCCCTCCCTTCCTCTCTCTCTCTCTATAAATAAATAAATAAATAAATAAATAAATAAATAAATAAATAAAATATTTAAAAAACAATGACTGCTTGCTCTGCGCCTCCAGAGAGGTCTCCTTTGACCACCCCATCTAATGTCATTATCACATCTAAGTCTTCCTTATCTCTCTCTATCCCACTTTATTTTTTCATACCACTTAATGACCTCTATGCATTGTTTGCCAACTCCACTATAACTTAACTTCCCATGAGGAGGATAGCCTTTCTGTTCTGCCCTCTCACATCCTCAGTGCCCAGCCCAGTGCCAGTCACGTGCTGACATAATTAATTGCATGATTGTATAATTAATTACAAAGCTAATTAATACACATAGGAGTGTGTTATTTACTTTCTATTGAATGATGGTCTCCAGTTCTTTGTGTTATTGATTTTTAATTTAATTCTATTGTGGTATGGCATATTTTCTATAATTGGAATTATTCTAAATTGATTAAGCCTTGCTTTACGGCCCAGAAGATGGTCTATTTTGAAAAATGTTCTCTATGCACTTGAAAAGAATGTATATTCTGCTCTTTTTGGAGTGCTCTGTAAACACCAATTAGGTTAAATTAATTCACACTGCAGTTTCAATTTTTAGATACTTAAGGCTTTTCTATTGATTTGTACTTTCATTTATTCATGGGAGCATCAAAATCCCCTGCTATAATTGTGGCTATCTATTTCTTCTTGAACTTCTAGCTTCATGTATTTTGAAGGTCTGCCATTAAGTATACAACTATTTGGGACTTTTCAGAGCCTCTTGATTAGTTGATCTCTTGATCATTATAAAATGACCTTCTTTACCTCTACTACTATCTCTTCTATGGACGTTCATGATATTAACATAGCTACTCCACCTTTCTTTTGATTGGTGCTATCATAGGATATTTTTCCCTCCTTTTACTTTCAAACAATTTATGTCACATTCTAAGTGCATTACTTGATATGGCATGCAGTTTGGTCTTGCATTTTACCCAGTATAACACTCTTTCCCTATTAATTAAAGCACTTACACCATTTACATTTAATTTGATTTTTGATATGATTAGGCTTAAATCTGCCATATTGTCCTTTGTTTTTATGTGTTCCATTATTCTTTGTTTGATATTCTTCTTCTTTGTATAAACTAAATATTTCTTACGATTTTATTTCATTTCCTTTGTTGGCTTATTTGATATTACTCTTCGTTCTGTTATTTGCCCGGTTGTATTAGGGTCTGTAGTACACACGGCCTATGGCGGCACACTCCCCAGTGGCTGTGTGAGGGCCTCAAGACAGTGTGCCCTCCATCCTGGTGCTGCTGTTGTCAGGTGTCTTATCACATGCTTTGGACTGCAGATATGTGATTATTATTTTTGTTTAAAATAACCAGTTTGCTTTTTAAGTGATTTAAATTAGAAAAATATCCTATTTGTTACTACTTCTAGTCCTCTAGCTTTATTCTTTGTGTAGATCCACATTTTCTTCTGGCATCATTTTGCTTTTGCCTGAACTACCTAATGTACCACTACCAGCAGTGTGGCCCGGCCTGCAGTGAACTGCTTCAACTTTTGAATGTCTGAAAAGGACTTCATTTCAGGTTTTTGAAAAATATTTTTGTTGAGTTTCTACTTTTCCAAGTTGAAAGTTTCTATTTTTCTTTTAGTACTTTAAAGATGTTACTCCACTTACTTCTTGACTATATCATTAGTGGTGACAAATCTGTTGTCATCCTTATACTGGTTCCTCTGAACATAACATTTGTTTTCTGGTTTGTTTGTTTTTTTTATCCTCAATCAAGGACATGCTCATTGATTTTGGAGAGAGGGGAAGGAAGAGAGAGAGAGAAACATCAATGTGGGAAAGAAACATCAATCAGCTGCCCCCCACATGTGCCTCAATGTAAGATGAACCCGCAACCCAGGCATGTGCCCTGACGGAGAATCAAAACCTGCAACCCTGCAGTTTTTGAGCCACACCGGCCAGGGCTGTTTTCTGACTGCTTTTAAGATTTTCTCTTTATCACTGGTTTCAAGCAATTCGATTATGATGTGAGGTGGTGTCGTTTTCTTCATATTCATTTTGCTGGGTTTTGATGAGATTCTTGGATCAGTAGGCTTGGAGTTTTCATCAAATTGGGGGTACTTCTGGCCATTATTTTTTTTAATACTTTTTATGTCCTTTGCCTTTTTCAGAAACTCCAGTCATACATTAGATTGGATCACTTTTAATTTGCTTACTTATTTATATCCTCATTATGGGTTTTTTTTTTCTGCTTCTTTTTGATGCCTGGTAATTTTTTATTGGATACCAGACGCTGTGTATTTTACCTACCTAGGTAATGGATATTTTTGTATTTTAGAAATTTGTTCTGGGACACAGTTATCTGGGAAAAAATTGATCCTTTCAGATCTTTCAGACCAGTGCTCAATCTAGGTCTAATTATTTCTAACTACTGAGGCAAGCGCCCTGTGTATTCTGCACAGAGGTCCACGCATCTTGAGGCTTTTCAGCCTGGCTGGGAGAACAAGCACTACATCCGGCCCCATATGAGCCCCAGGCACTGTTGCCACCCATCCTGTCCCGTTCTTTGTCTGACTTCAAGTGCTTCCCTCACGTGAACGTGCTGATCAGTACGCAGGCACATACTTGAGTGGGACTCTTTGCAGATCTCGAGTTCTCTCTCAGTGCAACTCTTTCCTCTCTGTCACTCTAACCTGAAAACCCTTGCTGTGTTTGTCGCCTTGGACTCTCAGTTCTGCCTCCGCAATTCAGACAGTCCAATAGGCTCCGCACAAGCTACCCCTACTTGTGCTGCGGCCTGGAAACTCTCTGAAATCAAGAAGCTGGGGAAGTCAAGGGCTTATTTCCTTCGTTCCGTGCTCTGCAATGGTCACTGTCCTTCATTGTCTAGTAGTGTTTTGCCAACTGCTACTTCATATATTTTGTTTATTTTATTGGTTATTTTAGTTGCAGGTGGGGTGGCAAATCTGGCTCCTTACTCCATCTTGGCCAGAAGGCAAAGTCCCATCACTTATCTTAAAAAACTATTTCAGAAAATACTGCTAGTATAAAACACTTGACTTATAATAACTTCTGTATTGATTAAACATAAGATATATGCCTACTTATTTATTTATCATATGTCATCTAAAAGGTGATATATAATTAGGTACATAGGACAGCCAGATGACTTATGATGACTCTGTAAACCTGAATGAGACTTATGCTACTACAGATGCATAATCCAATGTCTCCCTGAAATTGACCCAGAATTCCACATAATCTACTTATGAACCTTCCAGAACCACTCTGGTTTTTGTCCAGATCCTCAATGATGACAAGAGTGACACAGAGTATTTCACTATTTGCTAACCAAATATTTTGTTTTCTCTCATGCAAGTCCCCAACCAGTATTGTATTATTATTTCTTTAAAATCAAACTGCTCCTTAGTTTAAAAGGTTTTGTTAAAAATACCAAGTTACACTAAACTCATCAAATAGTCCCAATTAAAATGTTATGCAGTATAATAAAAATCTAATTTTATTACCATTTGGAATGAACCAAAATATAACCATCTCTTATGTTTGGAAATCTTCTATGAATAAATCCCTCAATAGAATCTAATTTGTAACATTTGCCATGTTGTAACAAACTTCACTTTTTACAACAGTTTTAGCACAAAGATAGTATAAGGAGTTCCCACATATATCACACCGAGTTTTCCACTATTAATATTTTACATTAGTAGGTAATTTGTTATGGTTAATGAGCCACTGTTGATATGTTATTATTAACGAAAATCAATAGTTTATTCAGAGTTCCTAGTTTGAGCCTAGTGCTCTCTTCCTGCTCCAGGGCCCAGTGCAGGGCCACCCAGGACTTCCTGTCACCACGTGCCCTCAGCTCCGCTTGGCTGCGGGAGTTCCTCGGACTTGCCTTATTTTGGTGGCTGTGCCAGTGCGGAGGGGCACTGGCTAGGTATTTGTCAGGTATTTGAATGGGAATTTGATTTTTTTAATCATAATTAGACAGGGGTTATGGTTAGGGAGGGGGGAATAACAAAGACATGTCATTTTCATTATATTGTGTCAAGGCCATTGACTTAATTACGAGATTATCAACAAGACTTAGCACTGTTGATTGATTTTGACCACCTGGCTGAAGTAGTTCTGTCAGGTTTCTCCACTACAGACTTATTCATTTTTCCCTGTTTCCATGCTGTATTCCTTGGAAAGAAGTCACTGTGCACAGCCCACACAGTGACTGTTATATTTTGCCTTCTGGAGGGCAGAGTTATTGGGAATTCTTCTGCACGGGAAATCTGTCTTTCCTCTCCCATTTATTTAATCATTTATTTATTGATCACTTAATCATTTGATTATTGTAGTATAGACTCATGGGTATGTATTCTCTATTTTGGGCTATAAATCAATACTACTAAATTTTGTTGTTTTAATTGTTTTGGCTTTGACCACTGGGAGCTCTTTCAGCTCCTGGACCATTCACATTTTTTTAAACTACAATAAAATCTTCTGAATGATTCTTCTACCCAGTGACAAAACTACTCCTTCAGATTAAGTTAGGCACTTGGGGAGAGACATTGCCTTCGGGTAATGCGTTGAATGGTATCTGGTTGTCTGAAAGAATTCATCTGACTGGAAGGAAGTTAAAGACTGGGGAAGGGGGAAAAGGCTGAGGAGAGAAGTGCTCTTTATGTAGTAAATATTTTAAGCAACTAATAAAATAGATAAACTGAAAAATTCAAACCTTTTAAAGCAAATTTATAAATGGCTTCACATGCTTTGGCCAAAATTTCTTCTTCTGGAGAATTAAGCATTAACACCACAGTTGCTACATTTTTGCTTTCAATTGTTAATGGATCAAACTGAAATGCAGAGAAAAAAGTATCAGGTTCATATCTGAGCTTTAAAAGCGCATTAAAAAATTAATGGTGTCGTAATACTTAAAAAATAACACTATCTTACAAAACAATGTGGTCACTGGTCTTTCAATGTGGTCTTTCCCACACCCCACATATAATCCATCAGCAAATTCTGCCAAGTCTACCCGCAGCCTGTGTGCTCACTCTGGCCACTTCGCAGCCTCTCCACAGTTACCCCTGGTCCCAGCTTTCCGTCTGTAATAACCCCCCAACTGGCTTTTAGTTTACACTCTTCTTACACATTGTAGCTAGAATGGTCTTTTTTTTGGTTTTGTTTCTTAAGTGCAATTTTAATTTATTTTTCCCATCACCATTTCCCCCCTCCAAACCTTCTCGCACCTCCACACACTCCCCTCTCCTGCCCCACAATCCCCACACTGTTGTCCATAATCATGAGTCCTTTCTGTTTTTATTTTTCACTCAACCCTTCCACCGCCTCAATCTCCACTGCCAGAGCTGTCAGCCTGCTCTCTATCTATGAGTCTGTCTATTTTGCTTGTTAGTTCACTTTATTCATTTTTAAAAAAACAGAATTTATAAAACTCAATGCCAAAAAACAAACAATCTAATTAAAAATGGGCAAAGGACTTCAATAGATACTTTCCAAAGATGACACAAAGATGGCCAATAGACATATGAAAAGATATTCATATCATTAATCATTAAAGAAATGCAAATTAAAACTACAAGGAGCTATCACCTCACACCTGTCAGAATGGTTATCATCAATAAATCAAAAAACAACAAGTGTTGGTGAGAGTATGGAGAAAAGGGAACCCTCACGGACCATTGGTGCGAATGTACAGTCACGGCGAAAAGCAGTATGGAGTTACCTCAAAAAACTAAAAATGGAACTGCCTTTTGACCTAGCAATTCCACTTCTTGAAATTTATCCAAATAAACCCAAAACACTAACATGAAAGAATATTTGCATCTCTATGTTCATTGCAACATTATTTACAGTAGCCAAGATTTGGGAGTAGCCCAAATGGCCATCAGTAGAAGAGTGGATAAAGCAACCATAGGACATTTACATAATGGAACACTACTTGGCCATAAAAAAGAAAAAATTTACCTTTTGAGACAGCATGGATGGATCTGAGAACATTATGCTAAGTGAAATAAGCCAGTCAGAGAAAAAACAAGTACCATATGATTTGACTCATGTAGAATCTATTTTTTTGTTTAAAATATAACTTAGTTATTGCTACTTTTCAACTTGTAACCTTCAGTGGACACACTTTTTTGCACATTAGGGAAAAAAGTCCTATCTTTTTAACATAGCCTAAACTGTCCATATGATCTTACCACCCCACCACCTTGGTGACCCACCTCCTAACTCCTTGCTTACTAATCTCCAGGCACACCAACCTCCTTGGCCTTCCTCAAACACATGAAATTGAGCCTTAGTTATTGCTATCGGCTGGGATACTCTCATCCAGAGATTGGCATAGCAGATTCCTGGATTCCATTTAAGTCTTTCTCAAATGTGACCTCCCCGGGAAGGCTGGGCCTGAAGTAGATCCTACTGAGAGTGATGCAGATCCCATTACTCTCCATCCTGCATCCTACTTTTTCTGTATGGATTTTATCACTACCTGAACTATGTTATTATTTGTTAACTGATTGTTTCCCCAACTAGAATGGGTGCTGCCTTGAGGCCTGAACTTTGTTTTGTTCTCATGTATATGTCCAGGATGTAGAACGATATTGGTCCAACAAATGAATGAATTTCTTCAGGCATAGGACAATGTTTTTCTCTATCTCCATTACCTAGACTAAATCTGGGGAATGGAAACTCAATAAATGTCTGTAAAGTACCTCCAGAAACTTCTTTTTTATGATTCTGACCTAAAATACCTTAGCTGTGTGTTGTCTGTTGATATAAGGAGAGAAATTTCCCATAGATTCATGAACCATCAGTGGGCTGCTCTAGGGATACATTCTCCCACTGAAATTGGATGCAAAACTTTTCATGTTCATTTTTGTGGGGAGAGGGTCCACAGTTCCCCTCCTACCCCCATAAGGCCCCTGGCCCGAACCCCTGAGGATCACAGCCTTGGATCTGCTTTACTGCTGAAGATAGTTTCCCCAGCATTCTGGTGGATTACCTTCTCCATCAACTCCCGTTCACAACAAATTTCCCTTCCATTTTAGAACTCTCACTTCAGAGCCCTCTCACATTTCAGTACTTTTAAAGCTGATTTTATAAGGATGGGAATAAATACACTATACTGAAACACGGATATGTCATGATCCTCACAGAATGACTACAATTCTCAAAGCAGTAGAGTACATGAAAGTACACTTAAACAACAACCATAGTATGTACTTTTCATCCTCCTTCAAGGGTTTAGAAAACACTTCAGTATTTTGCCACCTTCGTTAAGGAAAAGGTAATCTGGTGTCTGAGAAGCTTGAAGCAAAGACTGAGACTGTGAGTGTCGCACTGAAGAGCTGTCGAAGGAGGAGGAGCACCAATGTTTGGCAGAGAGGGGAAGCTTGGCATGACATTTGTTTCTCCTGCAGAACCTACAGCATTATAGCAATTTTTTATTTAAAAAGGAACTGGAAATAAAATGATAGCTCTAACACAACTAAATAAATAATACTGCATTGTAATTGCACATCCCACCTGCTTTCCTGTGAGAAAGAATCAGTCACCAACAAGCTGGTTGTGAAATTATAATTTCATGCTCTGAGAAAAATAAGTGATGAATCAAAATTATTTACAAAAGGAAAAAAAGAAAGGGGAACCATTTTGGCCAAGCTGTAAATTTCAAGCTCCATCAATTACAGAGGCCACAGGCTTATAGGGACACTTCACATGTCTGTGGAAAAAACAAGATTGTCTAGAACAGTGCTGGCCGACAGAACTCTGGTGATGGAAACACTGATTCTGTGCTTTCGAGTGGCAGTCACAGCCACAGGTGATACTTGAGCACGTGAAGTGTGACTAATGTGACTAAGGAACTGATTTTTTATTTTTTAATTGTTAGTTTTAATTAGCATATGTTTAATTATTATAAATTTAAATTTAAATAATCACATGTGGCTAGTTACTGGATTAGCACAAGTCTAAAAAACACAAAGTTACAAAGTTGAACAGAGTGATGAGTACATAAATCATGACAGCTAAAAGCTTTTATGGTGCTAGTAAGTCCAAATAAAAGGCTTCTTAGATTTTTATTGGAAGGTATGGACCACATCACTGGTCTCAGGTCATGAGGAACCAATTACACAGGAAAATAGGGACAGATACAGAGGGAAGTAGACTGCACCACTCTAGTAAGAACTTTTAGTAGAGACCACATAGCAGTTAAAATATGCTAAAAAGTGTGAAAGTTAAAATGAAAATGGCTAGTTTGGTCTCTAGTTTTGTTTATAACATAATTCAAGCTAACAAACATTTAGAGCAAGGTGAGCAAGCTGATAAATATTGACATACTTTTGTATATGTGTATTATTTATGAATTCATACTGTATTTCTTATTCATGGTGGTTTATCTGTGATGAAGGAGAAAGATTGGAAAATAAGTCCCCATGATGCTTCCTTTCTAGAAAAAAGTCTGTGGCACTTTCAGCAGTCTCTGACAAAGAGTTAAAGGCTGAGTTGTGAGGCTGATGAAGAAGGTTCTGGAAAAACAAGCCCCAGGAGACATCCCAGTCTTCCAAAGAACTGGGTTTGGTTGCCCAGGTGAGGGAGCAGGTTCTACTGTTGTGTGTTGCTCTGATTCAATACTCACCAGGCTTAGATTCTCATAAGCACTTAACCAGGGAGAGAAGTTGCTGACCCATTAACATAAATGTTCAGTTGATACTTA